>ML807791.1:140327-182510 GCA_009831015.1 Picea engelmannii
CCATGACGAAATTGGTATAAATTCCCCATTTCATGAACGGAATTGAAGAAATCCACACCCAAAATGGTTAATCAATTATGTGTGGATACAATGGGTTGTCTACAAGGCCAATTGGGCAGCAACTAAGCTAACTATTGAGTTTTCCATGGCATTTCGAGGAAGAACTAAAGAATTCGACGTTTTTGAAGATTGGAATTTGAGTGAAATTGCAAATTTTGAGAATGTTTTCGTACGATAACTTCAGCATGATGTGGGGGCCACGCATCAACTAATGTGGCAGAAGAATGGTGTGTATTTCCATGGTGGAAATTACACATTGGTCAATATGGCAGATGGCAGGTGATGTGGAGCCGCATGGCGGGGTGCAAGCCTATTCCAACAACCCACGATAAAGTTTCAAAATTTGTCTAACTATCAAGACATTGTGGAGCGCGGAGAGGATTAGATGTGTGGATCAGAAACAACACAAACCCATGGACCCATGAACCCACGATGAAATGTTGAGAAAAACGACGAATTATAAGGGGTTGGTCAGACAAATGGGTCAATGGGTATGGAATAATCACAAAATGATTGTGGAATTGCGGTGAAGTTCAAAAATTTGTCTAAGTGTCAAGACTTTGTGGGTGCGAAGGGTATCACGGAGGTGATGAAGCATAAGGAAATGACTATAGACACACAAAGAGATCTCGAAGAAAATGACTAAGTGTAGGTGTATAATGAATACGATGGAACATGGCGGTGCATTTTGTAGACTGCAAAAAAATTAAAAAGAATGGAGAATGGGTTGTGAACCCGCGACAAACTTAAGAAAATTTCTAAGTATGGGTGAATTGTTTTGACACCTGAGGTTGAATCAAAGTCCATATTGGATGATTTCTAATTATCAGGGTTGTGTTTTTTATGATTGAGATTGAATCAGAGTCCAAATCGGATGGTTGTTGAGTATCAGGGCCGTGTGGAGCGTTATGATGGCCAACGATAACAGACCAACGATCAAGATTCAATATTAAGGGAAGATCGAACAGTAATTGAGCATCAAAGCTATGATACTCAAGGTAATGTATATTATTTTCCTTTCCTTTCCATCAATAATTTTCTTCTCAAGACTCATAATCGAGCAACAGAACAGTCGTAGGAAAAGTCTTGGATAGAGGAGTCCATGTATGCAACCATAAATGTGAATTACTGTAACACCCCTATTTCCCCCTGATTGTAAATATTATTATTACTGTAAATAAGACTATGGACAGATCTGTCATGTGAATGTTGGAAAGACAATGAACCTTGCTATAGAATTTAATGTATATATTTTGTTATTAAATAAAAAGGAAATTGTGGCATGACTGTTGAAAGAGGGTTTCTGGTATAGATCATGATGTGTGAGAGGGATGGTAAGGCTGGGATGACCCATACCGGTCTGGTACTCTGCTGGATATAAATTGCTTAGACCTAGAACAGTCTTCTGGCCCCGAAAATTTAATTACCAGTCAAGTTGGTAGTTGGGAAGTCTTCCTCAAGAGTCAATGAGGATATGGGTAGAGTTCCCATATGAAAAATCCCTGACCTGACCCATGAAATATTACTGGTAAAGGTAATAAAATAAAGGTAAAAATAATCGTGGGTAGAGGGTAGAAGAGGGGAGACACAAATGGGTTTGAGGACTAATCAAGAAGAAGAGAGAGTGCATGAGGCTCTCCGGTTTTGAAGAGAACTAAGAACTATTTTGTTCTGGTTACAAGAGCAGTTAGACAATGTTTTCTAATCAAGTTGTTAAACAGAGTTGTAGGGATTGAGTGAGCAATCCTAGAAGACTCCCTTACTTGGTAGATAGAAAATCAAACTGCCATGTTCCTATGGGAAAATGAGAGTAACCTTTGTCCCTTGCTGTTGTTGAGATTAAGAAGAACCCCTCTCATGGCATCATGATCTAGCTAGGGGGTGTCCAGTTGAGGAATAGTCCAAGAGTAATTGTGCCTATGGTTGGGTGGAAAAAGGGAACCCCTTTCAACAGTTTCCAACTAAATTCGAAGTTTCAAATAAGTGAAATTCTGAGTTTATATTGTATTGAATGGTTTTTTTTAATATGTATTTTCTTGAGTCAGATGCTAGAAAAATCATTTATCTGGTTGAATGGTAGAATATGTGGCTCTGTAGGCCTAACATCCTGGGAAATTTGAAGTAAATCTTGAATATCATATTTTGTCAATGGATTTTTTGCTTACCCTGTTTATAAAAGGAGAACTGTTAGTAATGGGTTTTAAATGAATTTGGGGCATACGAATTTGGCCTCTGTGTGGGTTGGAAAATCCTCAAAGGGATTGCCCAAGGATCAAACTCGCAAATGTAGAGTCGGGATGGACTCTACGGAACTGCGTTGAACCTGTTGATCTCTCCAAATTTCATTTTTCTATTATAGAACTCGAGTTTTGTAAATGAAAGGTGCTTCCTTCAAACCATTTTTCCATGTGACCTCAGGCCCAAGTTCATGGGCTTAAGTAACTCTCGGTTAATATTTTGAAGCATAGCCTTCTGGGGCGTGTAGAGGTTCCATGTGACCACAAACCTGAAGCCACAGGATTATTACCTTTCATGTGGTCTTAACGACTTGATTCCTCGAGCCACTAGGAGTTCCATAAGACCGAGGCCCATGAACCTCGCGCTACATGTAAAAGGTGATAACAACCCTTAGCCCAAGTCTCCAAATACATGACCATCATACGACCATAACCTACAATCGGGCGCTAAATCAATTAACACTTATCATATAACTTCAAAACTGGTTCGAATCAACAGTCACAATTTAATCTCAACGTGATATATATGGATTGTGCATTTCAACCTGATAGTTCACTAACTCCATTTTCATTGTGTGAGAAGATCCTATGCCGACACGTAGCCAAAACGAGCAATGATTGTGATCTGTGAGAACTACCTCTTGTAATTTAACGTGCACACAAATTTACTCCACACTTTGACTTTCCACTGTTTATCATGATTATAGATCAACAACGTGATTATCGTCTTTGACCTCTTATGGATCCAACGGTTGAAATGATACCTAAAATGCCTACCACATCGGACGACTAACAATATTTCTCTACTTCACGAATTCATGACCCATACAATCCTGAATTCTTCCACCTCTCAGGAGTATTACTAGTCGAGGGGGCCATGAAGTAGTGAACACCATATGTTGTCGGTCAATACTCGTGCTTATTCTATCCTTCCACTATTTCTCGATCGAAGTCTCGAAAAGGATCCTGAAGGATATTACATCGACGGTCCATGTGACTTTGGGATTTTAACCTTCGAGATTTAGAGAGTGTGGGGTAGAGAAAAACTATACCATGAATTGAAGGCTGAAGTATAGAGTAATGGGTTCCAGATATTTAAAACTTCAGGACTCCTGGGCTCCAGGAGGATTTGAGGGATAAAGGGTATGGTAAATGCCAAAGCGTTGAATTATCGAAATACCCTCATTGAAGTGTCAAGCCTAGATTGGATGGGCCCACATATGACATGGTGATGTGGCATGCCTGGGTAGGTCCACGTGGCTTTGTGGTATTGGAAATGAGTTAGGTGTGGGACCCTTTTCCCCCTTATCACATCTAAACTATGTGTTAGGTGCGGAAAAACCTCGTCCTTTAGATCCAAGGGTGACAAAGATCCACCATAGATATTTGGAGTGGAAGAAGCCTACAGAATTAGAATCTTCGAGAAGTTATAGGCTTGTACAAGAATGTTGAAGAGTCGAAGGCTCGATAAT
Source organism: Picea engelmannii (assembly GCA_009831015.1). Lineage (NCBI taxonomy): Eukaryota > Viridiplantae > Streptophyta > Pinopsida > Pinales > Pinaceae > Picea > Picea engelmannii. The sequence goes on from ML807791.1 coordinate 144,097, forward strand.
CGTGAAGACCCGAGATATATTCCCTACAACTATCAACCACGTCATCACCAGGGGGTGACAACCCAGGTCACGATCGTTTCATGTCAAACGAAACAAGAGAGGTGAAGCTCTGTGGATTCCACATGGAGAAGGGGATGGCCATTGGCCAATGACACCCCAAGAAATTTGGAAGGCCATAACTTTGAAACCATAGGTCGATTTAGGACAAAGTTATAGTCGTTGGAAATGTCTCGGTGACAACAAGGTTATGGTATCCTCATTCGAAGAATTAAGGGAGTTGTAGGAAATCAATAATTTATGCCCCATTCATTTTAAAGAGTACTTAGGGGGTCGAGTGATCCATATTATTTTCGGAACGAAATGAAAGCATAGATATTCAATGAAATAATCATGAAAATTTCCAAAAATAGAGAAATACATTAATACTTGATTTCTACTGATGAAATAATTGTAAATATATTGTAAAAATATAGAGTGCAAGACTCTCTAGAATGGTGGCAGCTTTATCTCTAAGAAGATATGTGACGTTTACACTCATTCACAAGAAGATGATTACAATGAGGCTATGGAGACATTTTTATGATAAACATGAATTCCAAAACCATAGACATCAGAAAACCTAACCCTAGGAGATGAAATGCCAAAAGTCATGCGAGCCTCGTTTGGGTAAGTTAGTACAATAACTTCTCGAGGTCGTAACTTTTGCATACGATCTTCATTTTAGGCGCATGATAGCCCATTGGAAAGGTATTTTAGAGAAATACGGATTATGCTATCAAAATCTGATTCCATCTATAGTTTGACTGTGGCATGCCAAAATAACACCTTTTAGGGCCCCAAAATGGCCATGTAAGTACAACAAGATGTGATGACATGAAAACATACAAAATAAGCCATTTGGATTAGGTGGGAGGCCACTAGTATCCACCTGGAATATTCATAGGGCTTCAAACAACCCTGGAAGTCTAGAACCCACAATTACAAAGAAGTACAAAAGAACGTGTTGAACTAAAAAATGACAAGAAGAGCTAGCTGGAACAGGTGGGTGGTCACCAATATCCACCTAGATCATCGAGTGTGTGAGAGAGTGGTATCAAATCAAGGTTAAAACACTTTGCCTACTTGGGCTCATGAAATAGCGGAATAAGTTCTAATAGAAAACCTTTAAGGGGAAGGGTACCCTACCCTACCCACCTATAAGAGCTTATTTAAGCTTTACTACTTAAAAGAGTGAGACCTTCTACTTTTTTTACATGTTTTAAATCTAAATTGCATGTTGATGTTATATGTGGAATAATGAAGCTAATTTCATTTTACAAAAATTACCCATGTTGTTCATAAAATTTGAGGACAACTTACTAATAGAATTTTTTTTTATCAACACTCAAACAGTCAGTGGAAAGCAAGGAAACTACAGCATAAATAATGGTGATACATCATGAGTTTGGAGAAAGCTCACATAAATGAGAAGAAGATTTTGATGAGAGCAGGGTGGTGGAAACCCCTCCAGATTTAGCTGAAACTGTAAGAATCCTTATGGAGGAATTACAAAGTTGTAAGGAAGACAATGAAATAATGATAAAAGAACAAGAAAAACAAACTGAAATTAATGCAGTCCTACTTCAAATCCTATCATATATACAAAGGAATTTGCAACATGGGCCAACATCCAGCAATGTGGACAGACATCATACTAAGAAAAAAAAAAGTCCACTTGAGATACACAAAAATGGCCTTGAAAGTAACAACACAAGAAGAAGCACCTCAAAGAAGGCCCAACATGGAGCCAAGAGGCACGTTAACGTCAAGGACTCATCTCAAGAATCCTCTAGTAAGGGAATTGACAACTCCAAAGAATTGTCTAGCAGTGAAACTAGTCCACCCCTTCAGGGGAGAAGAAAAAGGAGAAAAAGTGTTAAGGGTCGTGACCGTGAAGAGTTTAAGAAAGATAAGATACCCACTTTTGATGGAGAGATTAAGAAGGGGGAAGAAGAAAAATCTTGGCTACTTGGCCTAAAGAATTACTTCACATTCCATGACTACTCTGAAAACTTAAAGGCTTGAATATCCATTTTCAACTTGAATGGAAAGGCCTCCATCAGGTGGGAGGACCTTGGGAATGTGAAAGGAATTCACGAGAAGGAGTTGTCATGGAGTCAATTTAAGAAATATTTTAAGAAAAAACATCTATCTGAGAGGTACTATGATGAAAATACTAAAGATTTTTACGAACTCAAGCTAGGACAACTCACCATAGATGAATATGTCAACAAATTCCTTAAGTTGATGAGGTATGTGCCTTATATCAAGGATGAAAAGAAAAACATACAACAATTCATTCGTGGACTGCCTCAATCCTTTGGAGACAAGATTGAGTTTGATAAACCTAAGACCTTAAAAGACACCATTAGGAAGGAAAGGTACTGCTATGAGCAATTCAAGCACAAGCCAAAACCTCATAAGGATTGGAAAAAGGAAAGAAAATTGGGATTCAAGAAGAATGAGTTTAAACCCTCAATATTTAAGAACCATGGGAAAGGCTCTAAGATGAGCCTTCCTACTAAAATTTTGTATCAACAAAATTTTCCATCTCAAAGTGGAAATAAACCCTTGGGATCATCCCGAGGAAAGACTGATAATACAAAGAGAGAACCCTTGCAATGTTGGGGATGTGGGAAAGAACATTTGTATAGGGAATTCCCACATAGGAAGCAAGATCATATGAGAGTCTATAAAATCCAGGAAGCTACCATGGTCAATGATGTGGCTAGGATCATGTCACAAATTTATACAACCTTGGATAATAAACAAGTTGACCACCAAGCTTCAATGGTGGAGATGGAAGGTACGATTACCAACCATCATGTTTCTATTTTGATTGACCCTGGTTCTAATATGAGTTATGTTTCCCCTCAAAATGTTGATAAATGTAAATTGTAGCCAGTAAAACATGGTTGGTACATATAGCCATTGGATCAAAAAGAAAGGTAACATAGCTCTTACCCACATTCCAATTCATTGTGAATGGACTATCCACCCAAACAACTCTAAACATACTTCCTTTAGGATCTAATGACATGATGCTTGGCATGGATTGGTTGGTTTCCCGTAAATCCAAGTTATATTGTTACAATAAAATGTTAGAATGTGAATATTAGGAAGGGGATAAAAGAACCCTACAGGAAATTCAAAAACATGTCTTAGTGAGACAAATCTCATCCCTTCAAGTGAATAAGTATTGCAGAAAAGGATGTCATGTGTATGCAATACAAGTACTAAAATATGTTCGGGATAATGAAACAAGTTTGGAGGACCACCCTATATTAAGAGAGTACAAATATGTGTTTCCAGAAGAGGTACCAGGTCTACCTCCAAGAATATATATTGGTTTCTCAATAGAACTTGTACCTGGAGTGATGCCAATGTTTAGAGAACCCTATAGAATGAGTGCACTAGAGATAGATGAACTCAAACTACAACTGAAGGAGATGTTGGAAAAAGGGTACATCTAGCCTAGTGTGTCCCCTTAGGGAGCACCATCCTTGTTTGTAAATAATAAGGATGGCACCCTCAGGTTGTGCATACTATATACAACTCAACAAGATGACAATTAAGAATAAGTATCCCTTGCCACAAATTGATGACCTATTTGACCAACTAAGGGGTGCTACAATATTTTCCAAGATTGAATTAAGGTCTAGATACCATCAAGTCCAAATTAAGGATGAAGACATCCATAAAAAAACCGTTAGGACACGATATGGGCACTATGAATTTGTGGTGGTACCATTTCGGCTTACCAATGCACCAACCACCTTTATGTGCCTGATGAAGAATGTACTTAGTAAATTCTTGAATAGATTTTTGTTGGTGTTCATAGATGAAATTTTGATCTATTATAAGAGTAGAGAATAGCATGAAGAGAACCTCAATTTAGTGCTTCAAGTGATAAGAGAGCATAAGCTCTATGCAAAGTTTAGTAAGCATGGTTTATTTTCAAAAAGGGTTCATTACTTAAACCATGTCATCACTGAGAAAGAGGTGGAATTTGACCCTGACAAGATCAAATCCATCATGGATTGGCCTACAACAAGGGATATCTCTGATACCAGATCCTTTATGTGCCTAGCAAGATACTATAGGAGGTTCATAAAGGGGTTCTCCAAGATTGGTTGTCCAATCACCTCCCTACAGAAAAAGGGAGTTAAATTTGTTTGGATCACAGAATGTGAGGAGAGTTTTCACCAACTAAATCACCTTTTAACCAATGCACCAGTGCTGAAAAATTATACATCCAAGAAAAGACTTCCCGGTGTGTACAGATGCTTGCAAATAGGGACTTGGAGGAGTCCTCATGCAAGAAGGGCATGCAATCTGTTATGAATCCATAAAATTAAATGAACATGAAATAAATTATGTGATGCATGAATTGGAATTGGTTTCCATAGTACATGCTTTAAAAATGTGGAGGCATTACTTCATAGGTAGAATATTTGTGCTTATGATAGACCACAGTGGCTTGAGATACTTGTTTGACCAACCCAAATGCAATGCTAGGCAAGCTAGGTGGATGGATCTCCTTAGTGAATTTGATTTTGAAATAAAACATATTAAGGGAAAGTAAAACAAAGTGGTTGATGCCCTCAATAGAAGTATGGAAGTGATTCACTTGGCAGTTGTGAGTACCTGTGAATCACACATCAAGGAGAGAGTCAAAAGTGCACAAGAAGTAGATGAGTTTTTCAAAACTGTGAAAGTATGCCTAGAGCAAGATCCCACAGGGATGACATATGAGGGCTATCAACTGTTGAATGATGGCCTTATAACTTACAAAGGTAGGTTGTATATTCCAAATGGTGATGACTTGAAGAGATTCATAATGGATGAACTACATAAAATACCATACATTGGTCACTATGGTTACCAGAAAATGATCACAACCACCAAGAAACTATTTTATTGTCCGAGAATGAAGAAGGAGATAGTTGACTACTTGGATAAATGCTTATAATGTCAACAAGTTAAGGTGGAGCACATGCACCTAGCAGGGTTGTTTCAAACCCTACCAATTCTAGAGTGGAAGTGGGATACCATATCCATGGATTTCATCACAGGGTTTCCTAAATAAACCATGGAGAATGATTCCATTATGGTAGTTGTGGATAAGTTGAGAAAGAATGCTCACTTTATTCCTGTGAAGTCAACTTGAAAGGAAATAGATATTGTCAATATCTTCATGAAATAAATATTTAGACTGCATGTCATGCCTAAGGAAATCATATCAAATAGAGATACAAAATTTACTTCAATTTTTTTGAAATCTTTGTTTGTTGGTTTTGAAACTAAATTGTTGTTTAGTACAACCTATCACCCTCAAACTGATGGACATATAGAGGGTAAATCAATTATTAGATGAAATTTTAAGGATGCATGTTATGCATTAGCCCAGGAAGTGGGAAGACTACCTACCATTGGTAGAATTTTCTTATAACAATGGATATCACGAGTCATTGAAGATGATACCTTTTGAGGCTCTCTATGGTAGATAGTGCAAAATTCCAATCAGTTGGAATAACCCAGTAGAAAGAATAACCCTTGGGCGAGGAATATTAAAAGAAATGGAACAAAAAATAATTCAAATAAAACAAAATCTGAAGATAGCTCAAGACAGGAAGAAGAGCTATGCATACAAAAATAGGAATCCTAGGGAGTTCAAAGTAGGGGATCATGTGTATATTCAAATCATACCAATAAGAAGTTCCTTGAGAATGGGAACTTGTGCCAAGATGGCACCTTGGTTTTTTAGACCCTTTGAAATTCTGGACAGAGTGGGACCTGTAGCATATATACTAGCACTTCCTCCCATAGTAAAAGCGCATAATGTTTTCCATGTTTCATTATTGAAGAAATGTGTACATGATTGCAACCATATAATTGATTGATCTGTGATCCAGGTGGAACCAGAGGGAGAATTCCTACCAGAACCACAATGCATACTAGACACGAAATAAATCCCACTCAAGAACAAAACCATTGCCTAGGTTAAGGTGTAGTGGAAAAAAATTGGTCCAAATGAAGCTACATGGGAATTGTAGGATGCCATGAAACATGCATACCCATTTTTGTTCATTGTTGTACATAAAAACCACAACGAAAGGTAGAACACCGAGGAGGTGTTCCTTTTAATGGGGAGGGCATTGTAACACCCCTGTTTCCCCCAGATCGTAAATATTATTATTGTGAACAAGACTATGGACAAATCTATCATGTGAACGTTGGAAAGTCAATGAACCTTGCTATAGAAGGTGATGTATATATTTTGTTATAAAATAAAAATGAAATTGTGGCATGACTGCTGAAACTGGGTTGCGAGTATAGATCATGATGCATGAGAGGGATGGTAAGGGGAACCCATAATGGTGAGATGACCCCTGCCAGGCCAGTACTATGCTAGATATAAATTGCTCAGACCCATAATATTCTTTTTGTAGTTGGGAAGTCTTCCTCAAGAGTCAATGAGAATATGGGTAAAGTACCCATATAGAAAATTCTTGATTTGACCCAAGAAATCTTGTTGGGAAAGGAAAGAAAAGAAAGGTAAAAAAACCATGGGGAGAGGAAAGAAGAGGGGAGAGACAAATGGATCTCAACACCAATCAAGAAGAAGAGAGAGAGTGCGAGGCTCTCTAGTTCTGAAGAGGACTGAGAACTAAGTTGTTATGGTTACGAGAGTGCTTGGACACTAGTTTTTTCTAATCAATCTTATAAACAGAGTTGTAGCGATTGAGTGAACAATCCCAACAAAATCCCTTCCTTGGTGGATAGAAAAATGAGCTTCCAGGGTCCTGTGGGAAAAGGAGAGTAACATTTGTCCCTTATTGTTTCTGAGATTAAGCAACACCCCTCTCATGGCATCATGATCTAGATAGGGGGTGGCTAGTTGAGGAATACTCCAAGAGAAATTATGCATATGGTTGGGTGGAAAAAGGGAACCCCTTTTAGAAGTTTCCAACTAAATTCAAAGTTTCAGATAAGTGAAGTTATGATTTTATATTGTATTGAATGGTTTTTTTGTAATATGTATTTTCTTGAGTCAGATGCTAGCATAACTGCTTATTTGTTTGAATGGTAGAATATGTGGCTCTATAGGCCTAGCAGTCTGGGAAATTTCAAGTAAAGATTGAATATCATATTTTTTCAATGGCTTTTTCTGCTTACCCTGTTTAGAAAAGGAGAACTGTTAGTAATGGGTTTTAAATGAATTTGGGGCATATGAATTTGGTCTCTATATGGATTGGAAAATCCTCAAATGGATTTCCCAAGGGTCAAACTCACAAATATAGAGTCGGGATGGACTCTACAGAACTGATATGAATCTGTTAATCTCTCCAAATTTCCTTTTTTTGTTATAGAACTTGAGTTTTGTAAATGAAAGGCCCTTCCTTCAAACTATTTTTCCATGTGACCTCAGGCCCAAGTTCACGGGCTTAACTAAATCTCAGTTAATATTTTGAAGCATAGCTTTCCAGGGAATGTAGAGGTTCCATATGACCATAAGCCCAAATCCATGGGCTTATTACCATTCATGTGGGCTTACCAAATTTATCCCTTGAGCCACTAGGTGTTCCATAATACTGAGGCCCAAGAACCCCGCTCTACATGAAAAAGGTGCTCACAAACCCTTAGCCCAAGTCTCCAAATACATGACCATCATACGACCAGGACCTACAACCGAGCGCTAACCCAATTGGATATTATCATATAACTTCAACATTGGCTTGGATCAACGGTCACGATTTAATCTCAAAGTGAGATCTACGGCTTGCGTATTTCAACATGGAAGTTCATTAACTCCATTTCCATTGCACGATAAGATCCTATGCTGACACGTATCCAAAATGACCAACGGTCCTGATCTATGTGATCAACCTCCTAGAATTTAACACACATACAAATTTACTCCGCGCTTCTACTTTCCATTGTTGATCATGATCATAGATCAATGGTGTGATTCTCGGCTTTGACCTCTTATGGATCCAACATTTGAAATGATACCCAAAATGCCGACCTCATCGGACAAGCAAAAACCAACGTGGAAGCAGAAGACAGCTGGAAGACGTCCAACGCAATTTTTTGAATTTTAAATTTCCCTTGAAGTTGATGCGCAAACATAAATGAGATCATTTAATTTAGGCACCTTGGTAAAATGTAATCAGACCTCGAGCCATATGCTCTCATCTGAGATATCTTGGTAAGGATGTAATCAGACCTCGAGCCATACACTCTCGTCTGAGATAGATAGAGGCATTTATAGTAGTAGTTGCAGGTAGATAGAATTGAATTCTTAGATTAGACAATTCTAGAAGGAAGAGGGAAAACCGAGATATAGTCACCCTCATTGTAGTATTGTATTATGATCAGAACAAGAGTAAGAAGATTCTAGAGAATAGGATAATATCAGAGGGTTGCAGAAGAACATCCATGTATAGATCTTGAATTAATATAAGAAGTTGATTCAGATTCATGGCTATTGTGTTATTCCATGTGTGTGTGTGTTAGATGCTCTGCTTATGAATATTTACTTCCTGTTATGCATTGTTGTTATGGTGTGCATATGATTTCATGTGTCGAGATTGAAATCTGAGAGGAAGTGGAGTGAGTTACAATTGTTTCTCTTTCGAGCAAGGGTTCCTGCAAGGAGTGCAGTTGAATTCGTTCGCAAGGGGTGCGTTGACAGAAGGCTCAGAGAGAGAGAGATATATTTTGTTCTCATTCGTCGCGAAGGTGCAGTTAGGCATAGAGTCGTGTAAGGAGTGTGCAGGCTAAGGAAGAAAGTCTCAGTCGTGTATCTGAGCAGAAAATTTGAAAGACTGTTGTTGCAGGTGTGCGCAGAGTCAAGAGAACTTCAACACTTAGACGTGCTTGAAGATTTTCCGCAAGGAGTGCGCGCAAGGGTTCTTTCTAAAGATTGAAGTTGTGGAAAATCTCAGGAAGGATAGGCCTCTGAGTCACTGAAGATCAACATAGATAAGTGTGACTTGAAGTCAGGAAGAACCTTCGCGAGTTAGCGAAGCGGCGAAGAAATCTCGTGGAGGGATACTCTTTGTTCATCTCGTAGGTTAACCAAGGAAGAACGGACAATTGAAATTCTCTGAGGAGATTTCACGAAGTTCCGAGGATCGTCAGATATTACAGAGGTGCAAGGAGGTTACGACAAGGAGATCCCGAAGAGTTTAAAGCTCAGGAGAGGCTGTGAGCCGTCCATATGAAGAGGACAGGTGGCAGAGATCGGTGATCTCGTGAACTCGGGAGCTCGCAGGTTGAAAACCCAAGTATTGGGTGCTCCAAGTCGTGAGAGGCGAAGTGGCGAGAAGATCGGAGCCATCCATCTGAGTAGGACAGGTGGCAGAGATCAAGAGGTCTCATGAACTCGGGAGCTCGTCGAGTGAAGGTCCAAATATTGGGTGTCCAAAGTCACGAAGTCGCGAGGTCACGAAGCGGCGAGAGGATCGGGACCATCTATAGAAGGGGACGCGTGTCAGAGATCAAGAGATCTCGCGAGCTCGGGAGCTCGCAGGGTGAACGCCCAACTGTTTGGCGTTAAAAGTCGCGAGACACGAGGTCAAGAAGCGGTGAAGTGGTGAGGAGGCTAGGAGCCGTCCATCTGAGAAGGACAAGTGGCGGAGATCTAAGGATCTCGCGAACTGGGAAGCTCGCAGGGTGAGAGCCCAAGTATTGGGTATTCAAAGTCACGAGGACACGAGAAGCGAGAAGGTGAATAGCCATTGGATCCGAATCGTGGGAGGACCGTTGGATCTACATGTGGGATTGTGCATCGAAACCTCGCGGGAAAAGGCTTGAGAACTTGGCTACAGAAATCGCGAAGTCGCGAGGGAACGAGGTCGCGAGTTTCGGCACCTCGGACATCGGGAGTTGACGTAGAAGTTGTTGGACCTCGAGGGAAGCGAAATCGCGAGGGGACGAGGCCGCGAGTTTCGGAGCCTCGGGTATCGGAGGTTGGAGAACCAAAATTTTGGTATCGCGAGTAGCGAAATCCCTCCGGGGAAAAGCGGGGAAGTTGACTGACCATCGGGTCTCGGGGATCCGAGAATCCAGTGTTCAACATTTGAACTTGCGAAGTCACGAGTTTCAATTCCCCGATAAATCAAGGAAGGGGATCGCACGAGAGAACTGTGGGAGCAGATTTCCCGATAGGGAGATAGAAGAACCTTAGAGTTCTTCGGGCCGCGAAGAAGAAGATCCTGTAAGTGGACGTGCCCGTGGTTTGGGCGCGCTTGCATCAAGTGGTATCAGAGCGTAGAAAATCTTCTTTGCTTTCTATAGCAGAGAAGAAAGGAAAAATTCACCATGCCGCCAAGGAGAAGAGGTAGACAATCACCCGATACAGAGGAGGAAAGGGAATTGTCCAGAGGAAGAGAAATGTCTAGAGAAGGAGGTAGGCAAGTACAGAATCCAGACATGGAGAGAGGAATGTGAAATCTTCGTGCCAGAATGGAGGACATGGAGATAAGACAAAGGCGAAACGTTGATGCGGGAGATATCAGTGAATCCGAAGATGAAGGTGATGCTGGACATGAAGAAGAGGAAATCCCAGTAGAAGATGCAGCCAATGAGCGATTAATTAAAGCTATCGCTCGGATGAGTTCGAAAACAAAGATGGACATTCCATCTTATGAAGGGATTCTGGATGCAGAAGAGCTTCTAGACTGGATTAGAGCTCTTGACACTTACTTCGATTATGAAGATATCGAAGATGACAAGAAGGTTAGACATGTTGTCACGAGATTAAAGGGACATGCAGCCTTGTGGTGGGATGAACTGCAAGATGACAGACGTTGCCAAGGCAAGAAGAAGATTAAGAGCTGGGACAGGATGATTGCAAATATGAAGGCAAAATTCATTCCCAGGGATTATCAAATTTCTCTGTTCAGGAGGATGCAGAACCTGAGACAGAAGCTGATGACAGTGAAGGAGTATACTGAGGAATTTTACAGGTTAAATATCAGAGAAGGTCATCGCGAAAGAAATGACGAAAAGGTGGCCAGGTATATGAATGGCCTGAGGTATGAAATTCAGGATGAACTAAATTTGGCGACCATCCAAACGGTGGAGGATGCCTACCAATTGGCTCTGAAAGCTGAGGAGAAGCTGAGCCATAAACAAAGTCATAGGGGCAGAGGCATGAGTCAACCCAAAGGCAAATCAGTTTCCCAAGATAAATACCAGAAGCCCAAGGATGACTGGAAGAAACCTCAGACTCAGACAGAGAGAGGTGGAAGTTCGCAGCGAGGGAGATATACTAAGAAAAGAGAACAACATACTAAGAAAAGAGGAGGATATGCTGATAATAATAGGTTTCCTCATACCAGAGGCAGAGGTGGAGTAATCACATGCTTCACATGTGGAAAATATGGGCACAAGTCAGTCGATTGTCCAGATAGAAGGAAGGATGGAGGAGAGACTCACATCGCCGAGGCACATAGGCAAGATGTTGAGGCAGAGTACGCTGAAAGCGGAAGATCGCTAGTAATGCGGAAAGTCCTTTTGATGCCAGAGAAAGAAAGGGAAAACTCGGTGCAGAGGAATAGTCTTTTTAGGACTGCTTGCAAGACCAAGGGTTGGGCATGCAAGGTCATCGTGGACAGTGGAAGCACCGATAATCTCATTTCAACCGAGATGGTAGAAAGGCTGGAGCTGGAGACAAATTATCACCCAAGTCCATACAAAGTTTCATGGCTACAGAAGGGACATCAGGTAAATGTCACCAAACAGTTCTTAGTTGACATTAAGATAGGAGGATATAATGATAAGATTTTATGTGATGTTATTCCTATGGATGTCTGTCATTTATTGCTGGGTAGACCATGGAAATATGATAGGAATATGATCCATGATGGGAGGATGAATACATATACCCTGGAGAGGAATGGGAGAACTCATATGTTGTGTCCAATTGAGGATAAATAAGTGAAACCAGAGGTGAGCAAAAAAATACTTCTCATGAGTGGAAAGGAACTTCTTACAGAAGTTAAGAAGAAGGAGGATCCACAATTCTTTGTGGTTAGAAAGCCGAGAATTGTTCTGACTAGCACAAGAGTGGTCGATTTGCCAGAAGAAGTTCAGGAACTGCTGGAAGAGTTTGTTGATATTGTAGTGGACGAATTACCTCGTTCGTTACCACCGATGAGGAGTGTGAGTCACCATATTGATCTCATACCAAGAGCTAGTTTACCAAAAAAATCCGCATACAGATTGACACCCCAGGAGAATGAGGAGGTCAAGAAGCAGGTCCAGGAGTTGTTGGACAAAGGTTTGGTCAGGGAAAGCTTGAGTCCATGTGTTGTTCCAACAGTACTCAGTCCAAAGAAAGACGGAGGCTGGAGGATGTGCACTGATTCGAGAGCCATCAACAAGATAACTATCAGGTATAGATTCCCATTGCCGAGGATGGATGATTTGATGGATTGCTTAAGTGGAGCAATTTTTTTTTCAAAGATAGACTTGAAGAGTGGATATGATCAGATTCGTATGAGAGAAGGTGATGAATGGAAAACAACATTCAAGACAAACGAAGGTTTGTATGAATGGCTTGTCATGCCGTTTGGCCTGACAAATGCACCAAGTACCTTTATGAGGTTGATGAATGAAGTCCTGAAGGAGTTCATCGGGAAATTTGTCATCATGTATCTGGATGACATATTGGTTTTCAGCAAGACAAAGGTTGAACATCTGAAGCATTTGGCTATTGTGATGAAGAAGCTACAACAGGAGAAGCTGTTGATAAATATGAAGAAGTCCTCATTCATGAAGACAAAGCTCATTTACTTGGGTTTTGTTATTTCAGCAAATGAGTTGAGGATGGATCCAGATAAGGTGGAGGTAATCAAGAATTGGCCATCACCGAGAAATATTTTCGAGGTGAGGAGTTTTCATGGACTGGATAGTTTCTACCGAAAATTCATCAGGAATTTCAGTGGAATTAGCGCAGCAATGATGGACACAGTCAAGAAAAGACATAAATCTTTTCACTGGACTGAAGAGGCTGAGAAGAGTTTCAACTTGTTGAAACGAAAGATTACAGAGCAACCGATTTTGGTGTTGCCGGATTTTCAGAAAACATTTCAGGTAAAATGTGATGCAAGCAGTTTTGCCATAGGAGTGGTCTTGAGTCAGGAAGACAAGCCGATTGCATATTTCAGCGAGAAGCTGAATGAGGCAAAATAAAAGTACTCCACGTATGATAAAGAATTCTATGCCATCATACAGGCATTGAAGAAGTGGAGGCACTATTTGATTCCAAAGGAATTTGTTTTGTATAGTGATAACCATGCATTACAATTTGTGACTCAGCAGGAAAAGATGAATCAGAGGCATGTTAAATGGGTTGAATACATGCAAAATTTTACATTTGTAATTAAACATATTTCGGGTACTGCTATCAAAGTTGTTGATGCTTTAAGAAGGAAGTGTTTGCTGTTGCAGGAGTTCAAAGTCATGACGTTAGGCTTTGATGATCTTAAGGACATATATGCAGATGATTAAGACTTTAAGGAGGCTTATGAAGCAGCTGAGAATCCAGTTCTCAGAGACAGAAGTCAGTGGATAGAGTATGTGATCCAGGACGGGTTGTTGTTCAAAGGCAATCAACTGTGTATTCCAAATTGCTCCATGAGAGAGAACTTGTTGAAGGAAAAGCACAGCGGGGGATTGGCCGGACATTTTGGCCATGATAAGACATTTGCAAAGCTGAGCGAGTCATACTTTTGGCCAGGGATGCGGTCAGAAGTCAAGAAGTTTGTGGACAGATGCAGGATTTGCCAGCATTCAAAAGGAAGGAAGCAGAATGCAGGATTTTATCAGCCATTGCCCATACCAGACATGCCGTGGGATGAAATTAGCATGGATTTTGTATTGGGAGTGCCGAGGACACAAAGAGGTGCTGATTCAATTTTTGTGGTAGTTGACAGGTTTTCTAAAATGACACATTTTATCCCATGCCAGAAGACCAGTGATGCGACTCACATCGCAAACTTGTTTTTCAAGGAGATTGTTCGACTTCATGGATTGCCGAAAAGCATAGTTTCGGACAGAGACACAAAATTCATAGGGCATTTTTGGAGAACATTGTGGAAAAAACTAGGAACTAATTTGATGTTTAGTTCTGCTTATCATCCTCAGATGGATGGACAAACAGAAGCGGTGAACAGAATTCTCGGAGACTTGCTGAGAAGCTTGGTGACGGAGCACCATAGCAGTTGGGACAATATATTTCCACAGGCAGAATTTGCTTACAATGATTCAGTAAATCGGAGCACAGGAAAAAGTCCATTTCAGATTGTATATGGAATGTAGCCGAGGGGAGTTTCTGAATTGAGGGATTCAGAATAGACTGATACTAGCAGTGCTAGCGCAGGAGAATTCGTTGAAGCGATGAAGGAACTTCACAGCCAGGTGAAGGAGCGTCTATTGAAGTCAAGTCAGGAGTACAAGCGTAGAGCAGATCAACATCGGAGACAACTTCAGTTTGAAGTTGGTTATCTGGTTCTGGCGCATTTGAGGAAGGAAAGGTTTCCGATAGGAACATACAACAAGCTGAAGATGAAGAAAATTGGGCCATGCAAGGTCTTGAAGAAGATGGGAGAGAATTCTTATGAGATCGAGTTTCCAGAGGGCATTGGAATATCTCCGATATTCAATGTTTCAGATTTATATCCATATAGAGATGATGAAGCAGGAGCATAAAGTGATGATCAACCAGAGGTCTAGTGGCAGAAGCAGATGCCAGTTGCAGAGAAGCCACAAATGGAGCAGATACTGAATAAACGAGTGGGGAAGAAAACCAGAAGGAAAGAATATTTTGAATATTTGGTCAAGTGGAAGGGACATCCAGTTGAAGATTCCAGCTGGGAGACTGAAGCAGAGATTCTGAAGCATGGACATACCGTGCAGGAGCTCATGGACAAGAGCCCATGCAAATTTTCAAGCAAGGGAGTATGATGCAGGAGCATCCCTCACGACAAGCAAAACCAACGTGGAAGAAGAAGACAACTGGAAGACGTCCAGCGCAAGTTTTTGAATTTTAAATTTCCCTTGAAGTTGATGCGCAAACATAAATGAGATCATTTAATTTAGGCACCTTGGTAAAATGTAATCAGACCTCGAGCCATACGCTCTCGTCTGAGATAGATAGAGGCATTTATAGTAGTAGTTGCAGGTAGATAGAATTGAATTCTTAGATTAGACAATTCTAGAAGGAAGAGGGAAAACCGGGATATAGTCACCCTCATTGTAGTATTGTATTATGATCAGAACATGAGTAAGAAGAGTCTAGAGCATAGGAGAATAGCAGAGGGTTGCAGAAGAACATCCATGTATAGATCTTGAATTAATATAAGAAGTTGATTCAGATTCATGGCTGTTGTGTTATTCCCTGTGTGTGTGTGTGTTAGATGTTCTGCTTATGAATATTTACTTCCTGTTATGCATTGTTGTTATGGTGTGCATATGATTTCATGTGTCGATATTGAAATCTAAGAGGAAGTGGAGTGAGTTACAATTGTTTCTCTTTCGAGCAAAGGTTCCTGCAAGGAGTGCAGTTGAAGTCGTCCGCAAGGGGTGCGTTGAAAAAAGGCTCAGAGAGAGAGAGATAGATTTTGTTCTCATTCATCGCGAAGGTGCAGTTAGGCACAGAGTCGTGCAAGGAGTGTGCAGGCTAAGGAAGAAAGTCTCAGTCATGTATCTGAGAAAAAACTTTGAAATACTGCTGCTGCAAGTGTGCGCAGAGTCAAGAGAACTTCAACACTTAGACATGCTTGAAGATTTGCCGCAAGGAGTGCGCGCAAGGGTTCATTCTAAAGATTGAAGTTGTGGAAAAGCTCAGGAAGGATAGGCCTCTAAGTCGCTGAAGATCAGCATAAATAAGTGTGACTTGAAGTTAGGAAGAACCGTCGTGGGTTGGCGAAGCGACGAAGAAATCTCGTGGAGGGATACTCTTTGTTCATCTCGTAGGTTAACCAAGGAAGAACAGATGGTTGAAATTCTCTGAGGAGATTTCACGAAGTTCCGAGGATCGTCAGATATTGTAGAGGTGCAAGGAGGTTACGACAAGGAGATCCCGAAGAGTTTAAAGCTCAGGAGAGGCTATGAGTCGTCCATCTGAAGAGGACAGGTGGCAGAGATCGGTGATCTCGTGAACTCGGGAGCTCGCAGGTTGAAAACCCAAGTATTGGGTGCTCCAAGTCGCGAGCAGCGAAGTGGAGAGAAGATCGGAGCCGTCCATCTGAGTAGGACAGGTGGCAGAGATCAAGAGATCTCGCGAACTCGGGAGCTCGCTGAGTGAAGGTCCAAATATTGGGTGTCCAAAGTCACGAAGTCACGAGGTCATGAAGCGGCGATAGGATCGGGACCGTCCATAGAAGGGGACGCGTGTCAGAGATCAAGAGATCTCGCGAGCTCGCAGGGTGAACGCCCAAGTGTTTGGCGTTAAAAGTCACGAGACGCGAGGTCAAGAAGCGACCAAGTGGCGAGGAGGCTAGGAGCCGTCCATCTGAGAAGGACAGGTGGCGGAGATCTAAGGATCTCGCGAACTTGGAAGCTCGCAGGGGGAGAGCCCAAGTATTGGGTATTCAAAGTCACGAGGATGCGAGAAGCGAGAAGGTGAATAGCCGTTGGATCCGAATCGCGGGAGGACCGTTGGATCCGCACGTGGGATTGTGCATCGGAACCTCACGGGAAAAGGCTCGAGAACTTGGCTACAGAAATCGCGAAGTCACGAGGGAACGAGGTCGCGAGTTTCGACACCTCAGACATCAGGGGTCGACGTAGAAGTTGTTCGACCTCGAGGGAAGCGAAATCGCAAGGGGACGAGGCCGCGAGTTTCGAAACCTCGGGTATCGGAGGTTGGAGAACCAAAAGTTTGGTATCGCGAGTAGCGAGGTCGCGAGTAGCGAAATCCCTCCGGGGAAAAGTCAGCGAGTTGACTGAACATCGGGTCTCGTGGATCCGAGAACCCAGTGTTCAACATTTGAACTCGCGAAGTCATGAGTTCTGATTCCCCGATAAATCAAGGAAGGGGATTGCACGAGAGAACTGTGGGAGCAGATTTCCCGATAGGGAGATAGAAGAACCTTAGAGTTCTTTGGGCCGTGAAGAAGAAGATCCTGTGAGCGGACGTGCCTGTGATTTGGGCGCGCCTGCGTCAGAAAAATAGATCTATCTATATTGAACTAATAAAAAATAGACATGCATATGATAAGTAACATAAGCATGAGGGGAATAGGCCAAGGTATATTATAAGGAAAGCAATGAAGAACTTATGACTTTGATGTTGATGTTGTGATAGCTCCTCCAAGCTCTCCTTTGCAACCCTTTGAATGTCAAAAGATCAGAAGTATGTTACTTTAAATTCTTCCTCCCCTTTCACCCAAGCATGACCTTCATTATAGAGGAGTTGAGGCATAAAAACCATAGAATAATTTGAGGAGAGGATAGGATCAAATGAGGATTTGGCTAAATAGACAATATTGACCTTTCCTTGGATAGAGGGTATCTCGAACCAACCCCCAAAAAACTAAAACTTCCCAGAAACAACCCCTCAAAATAAGGTATGATGGTTGTAACTAGTTCATCGCTCCCTTATAACTAAGCACATGGCGATAGTATCACTCCCCTAAAACTAAGAAAGGAGTGATGACAAGGGTTCATCCTCCTTTGCATATGGGCAGGGGAGTGATAATACTAAAAAAAGGCCAAAAGATCAAGGTGAAATATAGTATTTCAACCTCCAAATGATCGGTTTCCCCTCCAACATGTCTAGGAATTATGAAAAACACTCCCACATGGTGATGAAATTGTGACACTTAAGTGAGACACTTGGTAAAGTGTGACACTTAAGTGCAACACTTGGTAGTGTGACAAATAGGTGTGTAATAATAAGGAGAAGATTGTTTCTAGAAGTATGCAACCATACTTTTGGGAGAGGAAGCACATAAATCTAAGTGCATTCCATAATTGGATAAAGTTCAAGAGTAATTGAAGATAGTGGAAAAGGTACCACTAGGTGGATACCAAGATATTCATAGTCTCTTGAAGCACTCAAGAACTGTGGCAACAATGAAAGAGATTGTTGATACTATAGAAAATGTAGGGTGCCTTCCAAAGGTGTTGAGTGAATTCCCAAAGTAGATTGGGATGAAAAGTCCAAAAATAATTCAAGCATAGAGGTTATTTTTAGAAGGAAAATCATTAAGATTTCCATGAAGAAGGAAATATTCCTAAGATTGAATTTCTATGTAAAAGAGATGGTACCTGAAAATAATTCATCTCAAGTGGAAAGGAACCATTGGTAATATGTTAGAAGGATGTAAGTTCCAGTTGAATTTAGGATGGAAAGTAAAGGTAATTCTAACTACTTCCAATTAGTCTCTATGAAGCTGGAAAAAAAGACATGTGCATCACTATAGTATGTTGAAAATTTGACTATGAAAGTTTGAACTAAATTGGATAAGGAAGGATAAGTGAATGGTACAAGCACCACAAGGCTGAAGTGTTCAAAGAGGGTAAGTTGAATCAATTTGGTCTAGTAAAGTAATTGATGTTGAAAATCCAAAGTTAGTAAGAGAGCATGGTTGGAAATGTAATTTAGTCATGTATGATTTGGATGGAAGTGGTCGAGTAAGAAAGAAAACATGCTCAATTATTCCAACAAGATAAGGTTGGATCAGATGGATCCAGGAAATTGATGAATGTCGAGGATTAATACTAGCATAATATAAGGATGGAAATATAAAGTGACCAGGAATGGTTTGGCTAGAAAAGGGTCTCGAGGATAGAGAACGAGCATGCATAATTATTTTTGTAAGAGCACAAAAGGATACAGGAATCCATAGAAACTTGGTGGACAATCAGGAACAAAAAAGAGAGTTGTAAAGGAAGAAAGAAGTTGTTGCAAATGTTGTAGCAGCAATTATGACATGGCCAGTTGGACAGTCATATATAGCATAAGAAGATGGAATGAATGTGCATTTCCGAGCATGCTAAGGATGCATTATTAGTGCATATATTACATGTTGAAGACTATGAGTAGTCTATTGCTATACATATTAATTTAAAAAGTTTCTAATGATGGTTATTGTGCCAGAAAAGAGAGATTTATTGCATGATTGCAACTGTTGGTGATGATGTTGTTGCATATGGAAGTCCTCCATATGAAGGAAGCAACAGGAAGATGAAGTTTTGATTAAGAGGTTGGTGAAGGAGGAATGGAATCTCCTACTGATACCAACTAATCAGGTAGCATTAAACTCATTGAATGGCATCTATACAGGTATGAGTTTGATGTACTTATGTTGCATAATTTCTTAAAGGAATTTAGGTAAGAATTTCCCTTAGCTAAAATTAATATTTGAAGTGATATTATTGTGTGCATTTGACTGCATTTAAAAAAAATGATATACCATTGTGTGTGGTAAAGGATGAAGGCCTAAGATATTTATAAAAGTTGTTTAGCTTTTGAATGCATACATATGACATAGTAGAATGTCATGATCTATTGGCTATGATTTAATAACCAAAGAAAATAAAGGGGTATGACCTTGTTACAGAAGTGAATTGTTGGGGGGCAGCGGGAAGCCTCGAGGTTAATCATCAATACACCCAACAAAACCTTAGACATCGTCCCTTTAGAAATCACCAAAAAGAAAGTGAAGTCTCACCTGAGGCATCTAGAGCGATTGCAGGAACCAAGGTTCTACAATGATGAGGGGAAGTGAGGCATTCAACATTTTTTTATTGTGTGTGTCATTTCATCACTTAACAGTTACTTCATCATGCAACATACCGTGTGTGTAACATTACTCTACTTGATATTCATTCATTTAACAATTTCTTCAGTGCACGGTTGTTGGTTATTAGTCTTTCTATCTACTTCTAGGCTAACTCAGGTTCAAATCTAACAGGTTTCTAACAAAACCCTCTAAAACTATCATCCCTCCTGGTAAACCTGAAGGAAACGCAACACACATAAGGTACTGCATAGTCTCACCCGAGATATTTCTATGGATGATTGCAATGCTCATATGCTTGCAGTATAGGAAAGAGCGGGGATCTGGGATTGCAACTCATCCTCTAAGGCCTTGATCTGGTTGTTCCTTTTATTATTCTTAAGATTCGTTCATTTTCTGAATCTATGCATGCATTCTAACAGATCCAACATATGATAGATATAACTAAATCATCCATTCATATAACTACTATCAGAAGGTAAATATACCATAAACACAACACATAAAAAGGGTTTTACCGTGGTTCACCCCCTCTTGGGGTACGTCCACAAAGATCTGGCTTCTTAGGCTTTGTATTATGCTTGTTGTGATTAATGGCGTTGCATGCACTACAATACAATCATGAACAAGTTTCCACAACCTCTGTGAGGTGGACTAGATCACACCAGGCTCCTTAGCATGCAAGCTAACCCTCAAGATATATCTACTCGAATCTCCTACAACTCAACAACTTACAAAATGGTATATGATCTTACAGTAGTTCCTCTAACCTAACATAGCAAAACTTGGGAACAACCAACCAACCCCTAGACCTCCTAGGTCCTTATTTATACTAATTTTTTTCCTTATCAATCATTACAATATCTTACAAAAACCCTAACCTTAACGTGGTTAGGTTTTCTTGCATGAACACCTTGCATGCTTTCCTCCTTTGCATGCATATTTGCCTCGCACGTGTTTCTTTTCCTGCCAGCTGTATTTTTCCAAATTAAGCTTTATTTTCCAAAAATGGACTTGTCCTCAAAATTGGCATGTGCCCAACAGGCCCCCAACACTGACATGTGGCTTGTTCTGAGCCACCTAGGCAGTGTGCGCTCCTTCGACAACCTATGCTAAGATGTGGAAATTGTCTGCAAGTTCCCTTCCTCTTGCTTGGACCTGCACAACCTTCTCTGTGAGCACTTCTAATGCTTGTGTTGTGATCTCCTCTCATATCATTGCTTCACACTCTGCATGTTCTTGTGCCATGTTCTTCTTCTCCTCCTCCAACTATGTGATCATCTGCATTGCTTTCTCTTGAAGGGGTTCCATCTGCGCCTGTCTTTCCTGCCTCTGTGTCTGCACTACTTTTATCTCTTCCTACAACTTCTTCATATCTTGCTTTCCTTTCAGACGCTCTGTGATAATCATTGTTGTTTTCCTCTACTTGAGGTCTTGTATAGCTGCGTTTATCCTTTCTTCCTCCTGGTCCCACTGTTGGACCTTCTCGTCTTCCTCCAGCGTTGTCCAAAGATGCGATGCTCTATCAAAAAATCCTACTGCTGTGTTGACTTGTTTCTCAATTTATTCCATTTGGAGTGCATCTTCTTCTTTCCTTTGCTCTCAGACCTTAGGAGAAGTCATGGGATTGATCTTCTCTTTGAACTCCTCGATCTCTTACCTGTATTGGACAATTGTCTATACAATGAGGTTGGTATTATCCTTTGTGCTTCTCTCTACTGCATGCACACTGTCATGGATTTGGTTGTATTCCATTGTTAATCCTTGCTCTAGAATGTCTGTGCATTCCTTCTCTTCTTCCTTTTCTAACATCAACTAGTCGCATGTGATATGGAGGATCTCTGCGACTCCTCTGCCCACCTCTAGGTTTGTGGAATCTACGTGGGCCCTAGACTATACTTCCTACATGACGATGGATTGTAGTTGATATAAATCGTTTGTCAGAATGTGCTCCATCACCATCTCAAGTTTTTCTACCTCTTCCAGGGGTTTCTGCGATGTCTCTTGATCAAATCTGATCATTTGATGCGTTATGGTGAATGTTTCCTTCCCATGGACAACAAATTGCATAGTCTCTTTTCCCTCTTTCCGCACAGATGGCCTCTATGTCTTCTCTTGTGGCTACGTAGTGGATTGTGATTCTACTCTGCTCCAGAGTTGTTGAATTTTGTTGTGTACCTCTAGGAGCTTAGCCATAATCTCCTCCCTCTATGCCACTGCAGTCCTAACCACTTCCTCACTCCTGTCTTGGACCTTATCCGCAACGAGCTCTGCATCATCCCATGTGAGGGTGATGTTGGGGTCCTATGTCTCATACTTCTTCTTATTTCTCATGTCTTTTCCCTGTGTGGGATTCCTTTCCATTTGTGAGGGATGCACCTCTATTGTTGTTCCTTGGCCTCTTTCCTCTTGAGCCAGTATCATTTCTTTTTTCCCCATCTGCAGCTAACTTCCTGTTCGTGTTGTTGTAGCCATCCTCTGTAGCCTTTTTGGTACTGCACTACTCCCACTTGGTAGGGTTTTCACTGTGGTTGTCTTGATGTTTTCAGTCAGACTACCTATTCGGGCTGACGGGCCTGCTTCGGTCGTCTCTTTCGGCTTGGAGGACTATGTCGTGCCTGTCCTCATGGTTGGTTTTTCTATTGGCAGTTTCCAGTGCATAGGAAAATCCTTGATAATCCACTAGACCTCTTCCCTGGTGACACAATATTTCATCTTTAACCATTCCTTCTTAGGATCCTTTGCAGCTTGGATCCATATGTGATGTTAGGATGCCTTGAATCTAACTATCCCCTTTGTTTCCTACACGACCTCCATCAGTATGCACCATGCATTTTTTGTGCATTGGTGGATTTCTTTTAGCAGCATGCCAAACACAGTGTTGTTTTCTTGCTGCATCTTGTTATCTTTCGCCTGCCAGAGAGATTTGTACCTAGATGCATAGCATTTCCCTACCCTGTCCAAGAATTTTGAGAACTTAGTATCCTACCACCTTGCTAGAGCTATCAGTATTACCAACCAAGAGTAATGAAACTTGGTTCCATTGTCCTGCATGTCATGACACTCAAGTAATAATTAGTTCAACATGCACAATGCCCAACTAAAAATCATCCCCTTGGTGCATTGTGATGCTAATGGGATCACTCATGTTGGTGCTTCCTCTCTGCGAAATTTTCTTAACATATTGCACGCTATTAGCTTACTGGTGAATCTTGTCACATTGTCATTGATCTCTTTGATGATGAGGATTCTATTCCACTAGGGCATGTTGAACTTCACCTTCACTTGTTCTACTAGTTCTTTCTCATGCGCTTTGTTTTATAAAATGTCTTCGGGCTGTGCGCCGACCATATGAAATCCTATTATTTTGGAAATTAATGCCATGTCGATATGTATTGATCTGTCCATTCAATGAATGCCTCCATGGACCTAGGAGACCAACTGCTTGATGCATAGATCGACATTCTTACCATGCCCAAAATGTGGTATGTCCAAGAGGTTCATTATACCTGAGTTATACATCCTAGTAATCCATTGCATGGGCTCTAACAATAGCCTTCCTAGGGGTCTAATCTCCCTTGTGTTGATTAGATAGTTTTCCTCAGACAATTCTGGAAATTTGGCTGTGTCGCACACGTCATGGTCTGCGTACCTCAACCTTGGTACCTTCCCCAACATGTCATCGACATTGGGGACTGAGTCTGGAAGAAATGGAAGGGTAATTTCTATAGTGTCGGGTGTATTTCTTTTCTACCCCACAACATATGTGTCTGCATCTGTTGCTTCTATGCCCTCTTCTTCGCCAGCTAAATATGGTCAGTC
Source organism: Picea engelmannii (assembly GCA_009831015.1). Classification (NCBI taxonomy): domain Eukaryota; kingdom Viridiplantae; phylum Streptophyta; class Pinopsida; order Pinales; family Pinaceae; genus Picea; species Picea engelmannii. The sequence goes on from ML807791.1 coordinate 167,721, forward strand.
AGTGATGTCTTCAATGAGTACTTCATCTTGTGCCTGGGACTGTCGCAGTCCCACTGTGTCATCTGGTCTTGCATCCATCTCGAGGTTAGGGTTTGAACCCCCTTTATGGCTCTGGAGCTCTTCCTTATCTCTCCTTGTTGCACTGTAGGGATCTCTTCCTCGACCTGCGTCGAGCTAATCTTTTATGGGTTTGAGGTGGTGACGTTATCGAGCTCGACTATATTCTTTGGCTATTGCATCCTCTGTTTTCCCCTTTGGCCTTGTCGGGTGACCCTGACAAACAGTATTGGTGACCCAAAATTCGGAGGAGTCATCCTTTGCAGCTATCGCAATCTCAACTTGCTACTTCGGAGATTGAAAACTAGGGCATAGTTTCTCTTTCTCACTCTGAGCTCAAAATTTTCTAAGTGTTGAATAACTCTATGCTTTTCCACCTTTTATAGATCTGGTTATGTTCACTTTTACTTTTTGTGTGCATTTGCACCAAGTTTACTTTTTGCTGGGCGTTGTCTTCTGATGTTTGTCGCGGTATTTATTGTGCACAAATTTTCCCCATTTTTTTTGTATTTTCTCTCTTTTGTATTTTTCTATTTATTTTTCCCTCTTTTCTCCTTTTTATTTATTTTTGTCATGTTTCTATCCTAGATTCTACTATCTTACACTATGTACATGTATTTCTTATTGCGTTGTTACTTTTAAGTGCTAGGAGGTCGATTGTCGTTGTACAGTTTCAGTCGAATCCCATTGATCATTCCTTTCAGTTATGTTCCTCCCAAATCCTTTAACTGTACATATCCCCCATCTGTGACAATATTCACTTTATATGGCCCAACCAATGCATTTTGAATTTACCCGGATGTTGAAAAAATTTACTTTCATAGAGAAAAAACTAGGTCTCCTTCCTTGAAACTCTTCCTCTTGATATGTCTATCATGCCAATATTTGTCTCTTTCTTTATGTACTTCTTGATGAAATCCTGCCAGAATCATGTCCTCTTCCATTTCCATTAGCTGGATTAATCTTTCCTTTAATGCGCCTCTTCCTGTCATGTTGGTAATTGTTGCTACGCGCAGACTAGGTACCCAAAATTCTAATGGTACTATTGCTTCCTTCATGTACACCAACCTGAATGGTGTCTGTCCTGTCAACCTTTTGCATGTAGTCATTTATTCCCGTAGTACTACTGGTATTTTCAAATCCCAATCGTCCATGTTGACATTACATATCTTCGTTAGAGCATACTCCAAGATATTATTGAAGGCTTCTACTGTTCCATTTTCCTGAGGATGGTAAGTTGTACTCTAATGGTGATAGACTTAAAATTCCTCATTCATATCCCTAATGGTGCTATTGAAGAATTTATTACCTTTTTCACTCATCAAAATCCTTGGACATCCAAATTTTGTAATCACTTGCTCAAACATGAAGTGTGTTGCAGTATCTGCACTGCAATATTTGACTGGTGTTGCTTCTTCCCATCTTGTTAGGTATTATGTCGCAGTAATGATATATCTCGCTCCTAACCTTTTTGTTGGTGGATGGATTAGCCCAACAAAGTTTATTTCCCATTTTTAAAATACCTACAAAGTTACTTGTGGTCTCAGAGGCATCTCATCCCTTCTGTTAGGTTTTCCAACCCTCTGACAGACATCACATTTTTGGAAACATTCCTTGGCATCTCTGTGGACTATTGGCCACCATATTCCTGCACGCAATACCTTCTACGTGGTATCTTTTCCTACATAATTTCCTCCAGCTATTCCCTCATGAGCTTCTGCCAAAATTCTATGGATTTCATGTTCTAGTGCACACCTTCTCAACATGTTATCTGCGCCCATTTTATATAAGTTTCCTGCAATCAATTGATAGTCTGCAGATTTGAATACCAGATTCTTCTTCCGCGCAGTGCTAAATTCTTGTGGCGAAATCCCTATGCTCAAATATTCAATGATATCAACAAAATATTCATCAACTATTTGTACTGAAAACAATTGGACATCAGGGAAGTTGTCTTCCAAGTTGGTAGGTTCATCTCCATTAGTGACCCTTGACATATGATCAGTTCCTACATTTAACTTCCCTGGCTTGACTATCACTTCAAAATCAAATTCTTGAAATAATAACAACCATCTACAAATCCTCCCCCTCAACACTTGCTTGTTGACTAAATATTTGAGGGTTGAATAATCTGTGAACATCTTAAAGTGTTTTCCCAATAAATAATGTCTAAACTTATGAAGTGCATAGAGCATAGCTAGGCCTTCTCTTTCTATAGTATTGTAGTTCTACTATGATTATGAAATTTTTCTACTTGCAAATGCTATAGGATGATCCAAATCCCCTGCTCCGGGTTGCGCCAAAATTGCTCCAAGTGCTATAGTTGATGCATCTACATGCACATGAAAAGTCTTTTCCCAATATGGGAATACTAGAATAGGTGGTGTGACCATATTTTCTTTTAGGGTGTCCAAACCTTGTTGATAGTCCTCATTCCACTGAAATTTGGTATCCTTCTTTAACATTTTTTCCATTGGCACTATGATCTGCACATACCCTTTATAAATTTTCTATAGTAGCATGTATGTCCCAATGTTTCTCTCAATGGGTGCACTGATTTTGGTGGTGGTAAATTGACAATAATTGCAATCTTGGTAGGATCTACTAGCAAGCCTTGTTTTCACACTATATGGCCTAATGATATTCCAAATGGTGCCCCAAAAATGAACTTCTTGATATTCAATGATATACGACATTGCCTGCATCTTTCCAACATTGTCCTTAACACTTCTACATGGTCCTTTAACAGACTATATATAGTCCAATCATCTAGATACACTTCTAAAAATTGGTGTATGAACTCCTTAAAAGAAGCTATTACTACGCTTGAAAATATGGCTGGTGCATTCTTCATCCAAAAAGGCATGACTGTGTACTGGTAGGATCCCCATTCTGTGGAAAAATTAGTCTTATACATGTCTTCTAGGGCTATATTGATCTGATGGTAACCTGAGAATCCATATGTAAATGAGTATGTTTCCTGGCCTCCCACATTCTCTAGGACCTCATCTGTGAAAGGGGTAGGAAAAGGGTCATGTAGGAAAGCATCATTCAACTTTCTCAAATATACACAAATCATTATCCCCCCTTGTTTCTTCTCTTGCAATACCATAGGGATTATCCATTCAGATTCCTCCACTGGTTCTATAATACTAGCTTGCAACATTCTGTCAATTTTTGCTTTAACTTTCTGCTTATATATTGGATTTAGTCTATAAGGTCTATGTCTGATAGAAATATACTTAGGTTTGATAGGTATCTTCATCTCTCCTAGCTCTCCTTCGATGCCTTTCATCTCTGTAAATGTTGTTGGGAACATGTCATTGTATTCACGTAGAAACTCTGTTATTCTTTCAATTATTTTTTCATCCTAGTAGTCTCCAATGATTTCCATTTTAGGATTATCAGTTGTGCCAATGTTGACTTTCTTTACCTTGATAGGTGCAACAAATAATTATGATTCCAAACATGGACCTTCCACCTCTCTTTCTCTTTCAATTTATGTAATATGAGTATTGTGCAGGTCATCTTCCTCTGGTGCTTCTTCTTCCACATGATAGCATGACATCAATTCTTTGACTGTTTTCCTGTTCTATTGTTGATACTCTGTCATGAGTTCAATCTATGGTTCATAAATAAATATCACCCCTCTTATCTATTTTAGTGCGGATTCAATGTTGGTGTTCTCATGTTCAAATGAGAAAGTTACTATAAAACTATGTTGTAATGTTGTCCATTATGCAGTGCCTCTGTGCAGTTCCTGGTCTACATACTAATTTTCGAGAATTCCTTCCAGTGTATGGATGAAGTGATGAGGCCATTCCTCTGGTGGTGTCATCCTCCATTGTGTCTTTCATTTCTTAAAATTTTCTGTTGGTGTCCCATGTCCATCATATCTCTACAGTTTATTTCCGCCCTTCTCTGCATCAAATCTGATGCGCAATAGACTCTTACATTGGCACTAGTCCTTAATTATTTATTTATGTGCACCCCACCATCTTGTAGGTGTTTCCTTGAGTGCAATGTCCAAGGATAAGAGCCTATTATTCTCTAACACTTCATCCTCGTATCTTGTTAGGAATTCCTCTAAGTCATTCACCCCATGAAAAATGGGAGGTCCTCTTATCTCTGTACCCACACATCTTACTGTGCGGTCTATTCTTGCGGACCTTCTTGTGGAGACTTCATGTAATCTCTGTTGCTAATTCTCCAAACCTATATTTGAGTCAGAAGCACATGATGTGATGCTCCTCCAGTTGAGTACCCCATCCGGAGTTGGGTGAACATAATATTCTTCTCACGTAGTGGTTCTGTACAACTGGTTTATCTCCTCTAGATCTAAGCAAGTGGGTTGTACAAACCTTTCTCCCTCTAATGGATCTAATGGAACAATGACTATGTATTCTCCTGATTCGAATGTCATTTTTCTTGTCTTCAAGTTTATTATTTCCTGGTTATAAAATTCCTAATCCACTCAAAGCAATGTTGGATAAGGTGTTGTACCATATACTATCTCTATCACTTCAAAGTCTGCCTTAGTGCGCACTCCATCCATATCTACTCTCACACCCTTAAGCCTTCCAATTGGTAGAACTCTGTGTTGGTTTTCTAGCTTCAATTAGACAGGTGAATAGCCTAGTGTGGGCTCTTCCATACACTGCCATGTCTTCTTGGGTAACACATTTACCTCAGAGCCTAAATCCAGTATGATATCCCCCATATTGAAATATCCAATGTTAGCATTCAGTCTGAATTCCCTGCTTGTCCTCCTTCTTGTATGGATGTGATTGATTGTTCTCTATTCTAACTTCCCCTCTACCTCTATGATACATATTTCTAACATATTTTGCAAAACTTTAACATATGATGGATCATTCAATAGTTTCAAACAAGATTGCAGAAAAGTCTTTATGGTACTTGTATTTAAGAGAGTGCTTCAGTGGCGAGGTCCATTGATAAAGGCATCTCGTACGTTGGTATGTTCTGAGTATGTTGTGCAATTGATGTAGATGCAACATCTTGTTTGAAGAACTCCTATCTGGCCTCCTTGAATGCCTCATTTTCATTACGTGCATCAAACGAATTATGTGGTTCAATATTCACCCATTGGTGTTGCGTTGGCTCCTATCATACTGCATCATCGCCTATCTTAGCTCCTCCATGCGTAAATATGTTGATTTTTCTTCCATCGTCCCTGGATTCTGTAGAAATCCACTGAACATTTAGATTGTTCTGGTTCCTTTTTTATTGAATCTACCCCAAAAGTGTTGGGCATTCTTCTGTATCATGGTCTGTTGCACAACAATACATACATGTCACAGGTGGAAGTGGACATTCCCTTGCATAATTTCCTAGATGTTGGAATTTGTGGCACACTACTGGACTTCCGCCTCTTCCAAATTCTCCTCTACCTGATCCTCCACCTTGGTATCCACCTCGATCTCCTTGTGGTGCATTTTATCGAGGCAATTGATTATATTGTGCGGGGTTATACTATGGATGCACATTGTTATATTGAGGTTTGGAAGTGTTATATTGTTGTTGCGCATTATTATATGGAGGTGGTACCTAGTAGACCTTTGGTGCAACTTTCGCTGTCATAATTTATGCATGCACCCTATACGTATCTGAAGTTCTCTCTCTCATTAAGTCCATTGTCCTAGAATATTTATCATCCTGACCCACTGATTTTCAAAAATTGCAGTATGAATTATTGGGTATTGTCTGGTACTTCTGCATCATTGGAAAATAATATGGATCATGCCCATGTGTTTTACAGATATTGCACCATGGTCCTCCTGTTAGAAATGGGTTTGGTGTCCCTGTTTCCATATATTGCGTGAAAGTTGGGCACTCATTCTTGTGGTGTCCTTTTGTCCTGCATGTGGTACACCAAAGGACTTCTCTTTTCTCTTTTCCCTTATTCTAGTTCAGTTGAAATGTGAGGTTCTTCAAACCCTCCTTTAGCTCATTTATTGTTGTTTTTTTTTTTTTTTGATATTGGTTCTCTTCCAACTGTAAGTTTGTCTACAGAGCCTCTTCCTGAGTTTGAAACTTCTACTTCCTGAAAACGTATTTCAGATGTGGTAACAGTGAATTCAAAAAGATATGTCTATGTTGCATGTCGGTCATGACATACTTCAACTTACTCTTCAAATTTTTGATCCTCTGATCAATATCCCAAACAGAGTCACCAGGTTTTTGTCTGATTTCAATCATCTCATTCATATACTGATGTTCTGAAATGGGATTCTAAAATCCATTTATCACTAACTTCTTCACATATGTGATCGTTCTTGTTGTCCCTGGTGGACTGTTTACATCTAGACTCATGTGCGAATCTATCGCGCGGTCTCTTAGTGTGATAACTAACTGCACAAGTTTTGTGTCATCATCTGTGATCTCCTTTTCTTCCTAGATCTTCTCACAGATGAAAAATTTCTTTTCAGGGTCCTCAGATGCCTCTCCCTTGAATTTTTCTAAACTAATGGTGGGATCAATTCCTGCCATATTGAACTGTGATGAACTACTACCTTCGCGCGATGTATATACTTGACTGCTAATTCTTGAACTAGCTCCTCCATTTGTTTCTCCTTGTTTAGATGTACTTCCTACTATCTCTCTTCCACTAAAATTCGGTTGTCTAAATGGTGGTGTTCTTTCTGGTGTATTAGTCACACATGGGGTTATGGGTTATGCATTGAAACTGACATGAATGGGAGTTATGCCTTCTGTTCCTACCCTTGGAACTCTTGTCTTCCTTTCATATGTTGCACGCAGGATTTCCTCAATCTGCTCCACATCTCGAAGATCCTCTACCTCTTCTTCATCACTTTCCAACCCCTCTCTCTCAGCTATGGCTCTCTTCTTATTATTCATCTTATATTGGTAGGGTACTCAACTGCACATCTTTCCATCCATTTCCATGATCTTCTTGATATGATATTCTTCCATCATGATTGGGTCCATGGACTCCTCCTTCTTTCCCTTATACATCTCTCCCTCCATTCTTCTAGCTTCTATTAGTACTTCCCCCCTTTCCCCATGCACACAGGGAAGTTTAGTTGTCTGAGGCCATAGTCATTACACATTTGTTATACAGTAAGATATTGATTGAAGTGTACAATGATATGATATACTACCTCTAGGCCCTTCTAGAAACTCTTGCTCTATTGCACTATAAGACTTCACGGTATCTACTGCAAATTCTGTGATAAACCCTACAACAATATTGCCTAACCATAAATCTATTGTGCATGTGAATTTTTTGTTAACTTGTTTTAACTGCACGATCTCCACAGTATTCCACTCGATCTGTCTGATTCGATTTGTAGGGTTGTTGTATTTCAACCTCAATATCCACTCTTGCAACACATGCGGTAAATCACAGAAAAAGACCTCATGTAGGTTGCTAAACACATACTTGTCCAAATATTTGTGTGGTGTTAACTTAGGGTTTCTTTTATCTTTTTTCACAAATTCAAGCTCCTTTGTTTTCAACCATCCTTAAATATCCGCTTTCATCAGATTACGTGGTCTAAACATTCCTTTTTATACCTTCATTCTCTACATGATTCTTTCATAGATCCCATTCACTCGATCCCATGTAGTTCCAACCATCAACAGAACCATTGTTGGTTATTAGTCTTTCTATCTACTTCTAGGGTTCCCTAGGTTCAAATCTAAGAGGTTTCCAACAAAACCCTCTAAAACTATTGACCCTGCTAGTAAAACAGAAGGCAACGCAACACATAGAAGGTATTGCACAATCTCACCTGAGATAGTTCTATGGGTGATTGCAATGCTCAAATGCTTGCAGTCTAGGAAAGAGTGGGGATATGGGATTGCAACTCATCCTCTAAGGCCTTGATCTGGTTATTCCTTTTATTATTCTTAATATTCGTTCATCTGCTAAATCTATGCATGCATTCTAACAGATCTAACATATGAAATATCTAACTAAATCATTGATTCATTCATTCATATAACTACTATCAGAAGGTAAATATACCATAAACACAACACATAGCCTGGGTTTTATCTCGGTTCACCCCCTCCTCTGCTACGTCCACAAAGATCTAGCTCCTTAGGCTCTGTATTATTCTTGTTGTGATTAATGGTGTTGCACGCACTACAATACAATCATGAACATGGTTCCACAACCTCTGTGAGGAAAAATAGATCAGACCAGGCTCCTCATCCTACGATCTACCCCTCAAGATTTATCTACTTGACTCTCCTACAACTCAACAACTTAAAAAATGGTATCCAATCTTACAATAGTTCCCCTAACCAAACATAGAAAAACTCGGGAATAACCAACCAACTCTTAGACCTCCTAGGTCCTTATTTATACTAATGTTTGGCTTATCAATCGTTACAATATATTAAAAAAACCCTAACCTTAACGTGGTTATGTTTTCTTGCATGTGCGCCTTGAATGCTTTCCTCCTTTGCATGTATCTTTTCCTCACACATGATGCTTTTCCTGCGAGCTGTATTTTTCCAAATTAAGCTTTATTTTCCAAAAATGGACTTTTCCTCAAAATTGGTCTACGCCCAGCAACAACATCATAAAAACATATATGAATCACACAATCATATTACTAAGATTTCATCATTGCGCAATATTAATAACATAAACATTCTACTAATCATTCAACAAATCACACACACAACATCACATCAATACACAGGTTTTAACGTTGTTCACCTCAATCTCGGATACATCCACAACAAATGACTTCTTATATTAGTCATTCATATTCTTCTTACATATGTGCATTGTGCTTACAAAAATATGCAACAGTAACCATTACTCAAACCTGACTAGTCGTTCTGTTGCAATACGATTCTCGATCCTTAGTCCTAACATCTAAATACTTAGCCAAAAACTCAACTCACCCACCATGCACCATAACCTTTCATCCTTTGAACCCATTATCTACCTCATCCCTTTACATATTTATACATCAATATAGGGATAATCTCGTTACAAAATTTGCCAGAAACCCAATGGTCTATAACCGTTTTCTGCCTTTTGTGCGTCGCTCCATCACGCTTCCTCCTATCACGTGCTTCAACTCCTTAAATTATGTTCCCGTCGTGCGCGCTGGTCAATATTCTAACTACATTTTATTATTTTACTTATTCTGGAACAAATCCAAAAAGTTAACCGAAATGCCTATCCAATAGGCCCCCAACAGTCACCTATGGCTTGTCCCAAGCCACTCAGGCCTTCTTCCAGTGCACCATGAACTTCTCGAATGTCTCCTTTGTTGTCATGGCCTTCTCCTTTACCTCTGTCTCCTTCTGCAAAATTGTGTCAAATGTTTCAGCAGTAACCCGAGCCTGCATCTTCTCGACACTTTCTTCAACTTCCTCTTTGAATATACCTCGAGTGGATACTAAGGCTGTTATCACTCTATATTCTTCTTCTTGTACTACTTTAATTTTTTGAGCGCGAGCCTACTGCTCCATCCTTATTTTATTCATTTCTAAATACAACTTCTTTTTCTCATCCATTTTCATTACCACCTCTATTGGCGGTAATGTGCCCATCACTGCTTTGAACTTTTTCACCTTTTCCTACGTAACGTGGATCTTTTGGATGATCTCTTGTTTCTCCCTATATTCAATTAGTTTCATCCAGACACCCATGGTTTCTGTATAGAGTTGATCATATTCTACTTCTAGATTATTTATGCTCTCCACCACTGTTGTCACTATCTATTCTCTTTTCTTCCTTTCTCCAGGTGGAGTGTCCGGTGTCATGTGTGCTTCTAGGTCATCTATACATGTGTGGAATCCTTGAATAACTTCGCTTATCTTTGTTACTTGTTATTAAATTGGGGCCTCCATATTTGTTTGAGCCTATGGGATTTCTTAGTAGACCTTCTTGAATGCCCGCTGCATCCTTTTAACCTTCTGTGCAGCCTCATCCCGCTCCTTCTTGAATTTGTTGAATTCCATATCTGAGGCTACATTCTTGGTCATAACCTTAACCAACTTGCTATATGTCTTTTCCGTGCATAAGTTCATGTCTTGTGTCATGCTCAACTACAATTCTTGTAATACATTTGTTGGTATTTGAGATAAGACTAAGTCAATGTTACCTAGTTTCCTTGCTTTTTCCTACATCTCTATTTTGGGGAACTCTACCACCCATGTCGCTAACTTGGTCAATCTATGCTCACCCTCTACCTCTATCAACTGAGATATTGTTGGCCCTGCCTTCCCATTCTTTGTAGTTCCTATGGTATGTTCATCCTCTGACTGTCACACTGGCGCGAGCTTTGCTACTTCTAGCAATTCGCGCAACTCGACCATTTTATCATGCATCTATCTATGCGTTTCTTTCTTCTAGTGTGTCACACACTGAAACACATCATATGTGAATTATTTCACTTGATCTCCTATCTTCTCCAAGTCTTCCTCTATCAAGGATTGGATGGCCACTTCCTTAATGGTTTTCCGCTTCGTCCGTTGTGGTACAGATTTTCCTATCTCTGGTTCTTTCTGCTTCATGTCTATGTGTGGTGTTTCCTTTTGGGTTGTTTCTTCTGTGTCATTAACTTTTCCTTATTCAGATCCTTCTTATTCATCATCATCAATCTCTTCTACTTCTGGGTTTTGTCTCTATGAGGGCCCTGTTTCCACTAGTGGAATCTTCAACTCTTCATCCCAATATACCATGATATGGCCCATCTCGTCCTCAGTTAACCGATACTATGTGGGCATACATTGTTGATCCAGGTCCTTTTTATCTTGTATGTACATATGGTGATGTCTTGACTTAAAGCACGCCATTTCCTTATACGCCTCGACCACTTGTGGTGGTATGCGCGGTGTCCTATCTATGTTGTCTCTAATGGTTTATTTATAAACATAAAAGGAAACATTCTTGTCCATATATCATGCCTTGTGTGTAGTGTAACATAAGTTATGATAACATGCAACTAGACATGGCTTATCCTTGAATCCCAAAACTTATGTGTCATCTGGCTCCCTCCATGTTGATAGTGCAATTAGAATGAGTAACTAGGCATGGTGGAACTCAATACCATTATCCCGCGCCTCTTCACAATCAATCAGGAATTGGTTTAGTAAGAAGGTCTCCCAGTTCATCTAGACTTCCTTGATGCACCTTTCAGCTACCACTATGACTATTGTTGGGACTTGGTCTTTTCAATGCTTTATTAACAACTTACAAGCTAAGGATTGCATCACACACCTTACTATTGGGTCACATATTCTTGCGACATCTAATCTTCTTTGTCCTCTGAACGTATGGAACTTCTCCTTCATGCTCTCAGATAGAGCCTTTTCATTCTTCTTGTTGAAAAACAATAATGAGGGGTCCTCCCCTTGCGACGAAATACCGGTAATGCACATGATCAAATCTGTATCGATGGAAAATGTCTTGTTGAGCCACAAGAAGCCCTCGTGTATGAAAATCAACAACTTTTTTACACATGAATTAATCGTTGGGCCCCTCCAAAAGTGTGGTATGCCGAATAGGTTCAGAATACCTTCTTTCTTCAACCTCATAGCCCAAATCTATGGTTCTATGACTATCATTTGTATTTCAAAGCTAATGTGTTTCTTCAAGAACTTTATTGGTAGTAAATCTAGAAATTGCTTCTCATCCGTGATGTCTTGGTAAACATATTTTAAATATGGAATCAAACCTAACATGTCCCCTTCCACAATCACTCCCTTTGGAATCTCTGGCTCCATGAGTGGGTACTTCGTGTCTTTCTGCAAATTGACAATTTTTGCAGATGACTTTCTCGGTGGTATTTAGTCTCCAGGGAATCGCGATGTTGAGGAAGATTCTTTCGGTGTCTCTTCAACTACAGGTTTCATTTCTTGTTGACTGTGTTGTTTCTTGGGTACTGAAATTGAATCCTTTATTGCCTTGGGTGGTGCCATCTTCTTCTGTGACTGTTTTCTACATACAACTGGGCTCTAAAACTTGGATTTGCAACTTCACTCTGCAACTCGACTCTCAATGTGAACTGTGATTGACAATAACCTTCCCCTTTTGAACCTTTTCATTCTTTTATACCTCGTTTCTAGTTGTTATATTCCCTTCATGCCTAAACTTGTCATCTAATCCACTAGTTTTTTTCCTTCATTACTTGTCGTAATGCTTCATTAACTCTGTATATTCGATGAATTATCTGTTAGATTATGCAACCTGTCAAAATCTTATTTCCAATCTGCATTTATGGTTACATGACGCCACTACTTTGTTGTCATGGTAGCTCTTTATGGCACGTTCCATCATGGATTGTCTTAAATTCTCTTAATTGTTATATGCATGATCTCTTCTCTCTACATGATCTCTTCTCTTTGTGCAATCTCTAAGCTCTGTGCAATGTCTTCTCTCTATGCGATCTCTTCTCTCTGCAAAATCTCTTCTCTTTGCACAATCTCTTATCTCTTCTCTTTGTGCCAACTTTCTTTCTTCATCTTTGTGCTCGTCTTCCTACTTCTTTTACTTCTATGACTTTTTCCTTCTTTTCCCTTTTTCCTACTAGTCTTAATTACTTGGACTCTTCAACTTGGTACTTCTTCTCTGAACCATTTTCTTGCTTTTTCCTGTTTTGCTTGTTTTTACTTTCGTTTTCTGCCTTTTATTCCTATAGTAGATTGTGATACAAGTTCTATGGTACATATCCTATGCAATCATCTAGTGCGTAGAAGGATGGTCATCCCTGTACAGTTTCATCTGACTACCATTAACTAGTCCTTCCACGAATTTTTCATCCAACTTTTCTAACTGCACAACACCTACTTTTGTCGCATACTTGATCACGTATGGCCCTAGACAATGCATCCTAAACTTTACAGGGTAATAACTTACTATCATATATTAGTACTAGATCACATGTCTGGAACTTCTTCTGCTTGATATGTATTTCATGCCATGATTTTTCACGTGCCTTATGTACTTGCTAATGGAACCCTGCAACAAATCGGTCTCCCTCTAATACTAATAATTGTGATAGTCTTTATTCTATTGCACCAAAATTTTTAAGGTATTTCATCGCAACAATGTGTAGACTTGGTACAAGAAATTCCATAGGCATGACTACTTCTTGACCATACACTAGTCTAAAGGGTGTCTGACATGTAAACTTCTTGCATGTATTTCTATAATCCCACAGCACTGCAGGTATCCTTAAGTATCGATCATCGCGTCCTACATTACATACCTTTTTCAATGCATTTTCTAGTATCTTATTGAAGGTTTCCATAGTTCCATTCTCTTGAGGGTGATATGGAGTTCTATTTCGATGTTGAATATAGAAATCTTCTGTCAATGCTGCAATTGTCTTGTTCAAAAAGTGAGTCCCTTGATCCCTCATAAGTACTTTAGGACACCCAAACCTCGTAACTATGTTCTCAAATAAGAACCATAAAGTTGTCTCCGTATTTCAATCTATAAATGGTGTTTCCACTGGCCATCTTGTCAAGTATTCTGTCGCAATAATTATGTACTTGTCTCATGTTCTCCTCGTTGGTTGGTTAACTGGTCCGACAAAATCCACTGCCCATTTGTCAAATTCTTGCAAGGTGAATTGCGGATTCAAAGGCATCTCATGCCTTCTTGACGACCTTCCTACTCTTTGAAAAATGTCGCAGCTCTGCCAATATTCCTTAGCGTCCTTATGGAGAGTGGGCCACCATATCTCTATGCACAAGATCTTATGAGTTGTTGCCTTTCTGACATAATGACCTCATGCAATTCCATCATGTGTGTCTTCTAGAATTAGTGGTATTTCATGGTCTAATACACATCATCGTGGTATCTGATCTAACTTATACATATTTCCTTCGATAAACTGATAATCTGTTGATTTAACCACTAGTTACTTGTTTTGTGCTACTGTCATGTCGGATGGAGTGATTCTTGTACTAAAAAAGTGGACAATTTATTCAAAGTGTTCGTCTACCATTTGAACTAAAAATAAATGTGCATCTAGTAAACTATTGTCAAGGTTCCCTCTATCTTCTCTTGTCGATATTCACAACAAATGGTCTAGTCCTTCATTTAGTTTCCCTGGCTTCACAATAACCTCGAATTCATATTCCTAGAACAACAATAACTATTTGTAGGTTCTTCTTCCCAACACTAGTTTGTTCACTAGCTATCTTAGTGCAGAGGTATGTATACATCTTGAAATGGGACCCCAATTGTTATAGAAAGATTTGCCTCACCCTATGCAATCTTGCACAGAAGGACTTTTTCCATTTCCTTGTGTAGACTTATCATCCCTGTTTGATAAATCCAGAGCTAAAAATACAATTTTTTCCATATGTACGCACCTTGCCTACTATACATCATGCGTATACACAAGATTCTCCAATGCAGCCTGCATACGTCGAGATTTGTGCCAAAAACTGAAAATTAAATGTCGGGTTTCCATGTCATGACAAGAAATCTTTGATCCTTGGCCTTCCATATAATGGAAACGCTCTGACTCGACCCTTCAGTTCCATTTGAAGGCTATAAATGGGCCAATTTTGAGCTATGGAAAAGAAGAGAAAGAATTCAACTTTGAGGGAAAAGTTACTCTGGAGAAATTATTACTTCATATTGAGTCTGCATCCCTTTGTCCTTTAAGTCTGAACACAATGTTCATCCCCCAAGATCTTCCCTTATTGATGGAGAACCTCATTGTCTCCCTTATATGAGCTTGCCTTTGGTGGAGGATTGAATTG
>ML807792.1:61028-112263 GCA_009831015.1 Picea engelmannii
GTAATACACGATTTCTATTAATGAAAGAAATTTACAGAGACTGTAAAAATATAGAGTGAAAGACTTGCTAGAATGGTGGCAGCTTATCTCTGAGAAGAGATGTGACATCTACTCACATTCACAACAAGATGGTTACAATGAGGCTTTGAATACCTTTCTACAATAAACAGGAATGCCAAAAACCCTAGACATCCCAAAACCTAACCCTAGAAGATGAAGCGCCAAAAGTCATGTGGGCCCCATTTGGGTAAGTGAGTACATCAACTTCCCAGGGTCGTAACTTTTGCATACAATCTTTGTTTTATGTGTGTGATAGCTCGTTGGAAAGGTATTGTCAAGGAGATTTAATTTTGGGTCTCAATAATTCCTTTTAATATTACTAAGTACCTTTATCTGAGAAACCTTCATTTGGGCCCTCAAAATGGCCTCGAAAGTTAAAAACTGCTAAAAATAGTAAATTGCCAAAATTGCCAGAAAACTATTTTGAGCCAGTCAAAAAATGTGGGTGGCCACCAATATCCACTTGGATCAATCCTCCCTCCTTAGGAATCAATGGTATCCATTGTGTTGAGTTCCCGGGGGAGAGGGAAAAGCGGTTGCTGAATCTGCATCTTGGTGAGCTGCTTTCCTTGGTGGAGATGTCGCGCTGCTTAGTTTGTGGGAGTTTGTCACGAAACTGTTGAGGCTGAGGTCATTCAAAAAGTTAGGCTACATGAGAGGGTGATGTGCAGAAGGAATCTTTACGCTTTGTTGTAACCTTGTCGACTTGCTTCTGTTTGATAGAAGGTGCCTGGGGCGAGGCTGTAGTGGTTGCAGTGTCCTTCTGTTCTCCTTTTGAACAGATTGTGAAGAAGCTATATTTTGCAGTATGAGATACTACCTTGCAACACTTTTTAGGTGGAACAGTAGTTGGAACTACCTTTGGTGTTCTATAGAGATGACCCCCTAGAGAAACAATGACACTGCAAGGTCGAGACTCATAAATAACATGGTGCTTCTACATATATGGTTGGCCCAAGGGAACATCACAAACATCCAGTGGAGCAACATCACATAATACCTCCGCATCAATGATTTGTCAATGGATGTGAGTGTGGTGTTGTCGACAATCCCAACTATTTGACGACCTTTGTTGAGATGATGTTCTTCTGGCTTCCGCTATCAACAATAGATGTAGTGGGGTCCCCTTCACCCACATCTGTGAATGAAAAAGGCGCTCCCCCTCTTCAGGATCTGTTGGTTCTTCTGGTTGAATTGCTGCGGTCGCAACAATAGTAGTGGGGTCTGCGTCAATGCTCTGTCCTTTACCATTATTTTTAGAATTAGATTTTGAATCAGGGTTCGGCTCTTTGTCTTTGATCTCGGCCACTAATGACTGTTTTGAGTGACATTCATTAGTTTTGTGCCAGGGGGTTTTGTGGAACTCGCACCATTTTCCATTGTCCTTATTTGTCTTCCTGTGACCCTTTTTTTCTTTTGTCTTGGACTATTTTTTGGGAGACTGTTTGTTAGGGCCGTCTTTGTCATACTTTGGTTGTTGCATATTTGCAGACCCAAACTCCTGTTTGTTCTGGTGCTTAAATTTCTTCTTGATTTCAACAACATATCGATAAGCAGCACTGAGTGATGAGATGTCCAGAAAATCCATTTCAGTCTAGATGTATCTATGTAGAACCCCACGGTATCTCAGAACCAAATGTCACTCAGAGTCTTTGATACCCTGCTTGGTGTGTAAGGTATGGAAGGTATTGGCGAACTCTGGAACTGCTTGGCCCCTCTCTTGCTGCAGTGTGGTCCATCTCATGTATTGGTTCTCATAGTTGCCAACAAGGTAATATTGTTCCTTTACCGCATCGACAAAAAAATCCCAAGTGGGACCGGCCCCGTATATTCCAGACTCCTCTATGGAACTTTGCTCCCAGTAAGTTTCCCACGAATGTTTGACATGAGGGAGAGCTTTAAGGAGTGCGAAGGTGATCTTTTCTTTGTCGAAAAAATTGTGAACAGAGAAATAACCTTCTAGCAGAGTTAACCATTTTTCTAGGGCTTCTGCATCTATCTGTCCTTCAAAAATAGGAATATAAAAATTAACTTGTACCTTGAAAGGTGAGGTGCCTCCAAAGTGGTCAATTTATGAAGACGCGCCTATTTTTATCAGCAAGAATTGAAGGATGTGGGAAAAATTCTACATCATTTCGTCCCTCTGTCACGTGAAAGCTTGCTCAAGCAATAGATTGATAGGATTGTCTACTCCATCGTTTTTATTTTCTTCTACCATTGAAGGTTTCTTGGGTGTGCAAGAGCGATTTTCTTCAAGAGAGAAAAGATCGAGACCCAACTTTCTATACTCGGACCTCGTTGGGGACATGCACCAAAAAAACGATCAAGAGCAGCCTGCTCTGATACCACTGATCCAAATTATTTTCGGCACGAAATGCGAGCGGAGACATAATAAAGAAATGCACAGAGATATTGAAAATATTCAATAAGATAACATAAATGTATCAGAGATTCAACCATAAACACAGATACACAGTAATACACAATTTCGATTAACGAAAGAAATGTACAGAGACTGTAAAAATACAGAGTGAAAGACTTGCTAGAATGGTGGCAACTTATCTCTGAGAAGAGATGTGACGGCTACTCGCATTTACAACAAGATGGTTACTATGAGGTTCTGAAGGCCTTTTTACAATAAAAAAGAATGCCAAAAACCCTAGACATCCAAAAACCTAACCCTAGGAGATAAAGCGCCAAAAGTCATGTGGGCCTCGTTTGTGTAAGTGAGTACATCATCTTCCGAGGGTTGTAACTTTTGCATACGATCTTTGTTTAGGCATTTGATAGCTCGTTGGAAAGGTATTGTCGAGGATATTCATTTTGGGGGCTCAATCACACCTTTGAATATCACTGAGTAACTCGATTTGAAAAACCTTCATTTGGGCCCTCAAAATGGCGCTGGAAGTTAAAAACTGCTAAAAATAGTAAATTGGCAAAATTGCTAGAAAACTGTTTTGATCCAGTCAGAAAAGGTGGGTGGACATCGATATCCACCTGGATCAATCCTCCCTCCTTAGGAAGCAATGGTTTCCATTTCATTGAGTTCCTAGGGGAGAGGGAAAAGCATTTGTTGAATCTGCATCTTGGTGACCTGCTTGCCTTGCTAGAGATGTCGTGCTGCTTAATTTGTGGAAGTTTGTCACGAACCTGTTGAGGCTGAGGTTATTCAATAAGTTGGGCTACATGAGAGGACGAGTGTACAAGAAATATTTGAACTTTGTTGCAACCTTGTCGACTTGCTTCTATTTGATAGAAGGTTCTTGGGGCGAGGCTGTAGTGGTTGGAGTGTTCTTCTGTTCTCCTTTTGAACATATTGTGAAGAAGCTATATTTTGCAGTATGAGATACTACCTTGTGACACTTTTTAGGTGGAACAATATTTGGAACTACCTATGGTATTCTGTAGAGATGATCCCCAAGAGAAACAATGACACTGAGGGGTCGAGACTCATAAACAACATGGCACTTCCACATATATGGTTGACCCAAGAGAACATCAAAAACATCCAGTGGAGAAACATCACATAATACCTCATCCTAGAAGGGATGGATGCCGTATGACAATTGGCACTATTGGCTGACATGGTCGGGACAATAGCAGTGGGGTCCACGTCAATGATCTGTCCTTTACCATTATTTTCATAATCATATTTTGAATTAGGGTTTGGCTCTTTGTCTTTTATCTCGGCCACCGATGACTGTTTTGAGCGACATTCATCAGTGTTGTGCGAGGGTATTTTGTGGAACTCACACCATTTTTCAGTGTCCTTCTTTGTCTTCCCATGACCCTTCTTTTCCTATGTCTTGGATTGGTTTTCAGGAGACTGTTTGTTAGGGCCATCTTTTTCATACTTCGATTGTTGTATATTTGCAGACCTAAACTCTCGTTTGTTCTGGTGCTTAAATTTTTTCTCGATTTTAACAACATATTGATAAGCAACACCAAGTGATGAGATGTCCAGAAAATCCATTACAGTCTGGATGTATCTGTGTAGAGCCTCACAGTATTTTAGAACAAAATGTCGCTTGGAGTCTTTCATACCCAGCTTGGTGGGCAAGGTATGGAAGGTATTGGTGAACTATAGAAATTATTGTCTCCTCTCTTGACACAGTGTGGTCCATCTCATGTACTGGTCCTCATAGTTTCCAAGAGGGTAATATTGTTCCTTTACTGCATCCAGAAAAAAATCCCAAGTGGGTTCGACCCCGTATATTCCAGACTTGTCTATGAAACTTTTCTCCCAGTAAGTTTTCCACCAATGTTTGACATGAGGGAGAGATTTAAGGAGTGCGAAGGTGATCTTTTCTTTGTCGGAAAAATTGTGAACAGAGAAATAACCTTCTAGCATAGTTAACCATTTTTCTAGGGCTTCTGCATTTATCTGTCCTTCAAATACAGGAATATCAAAATTAACTTAAACCTTGAAAGGCAAGGTGCCTCCAAAGTGTTCTCTTGATGAAGATGTGTCTGTTTTTATCGGCAGGCATTGAAAGATGTGGAAAAAATTCTGCATCATTTCATCCCTCTGTCGCGTGAGAGCTTGCTCAAGCAATAGATTGATAGGATCATCTGCTCCGTCATTTTTATTTTCTTCCGCCATCGAGGTTTTCTTGGGTGTGCAAGAGCGATTGTCTTCAAGAGAGACAATCTTGAGACCCAACTTTCTATACTTGGACCTTGTCGAGAACATGCACGGAAAAAATGATCAAGAACAACCTACTCTGATACCACCGATCTGGATTATTTTCGCCACAAAATGCGAGCGAAGACATAATAAATAAATGCACAGAGATATCACAGATATTCAATAAGATAAAATAAATGTATCAAAGATTCAACCATAAACACAGATATACAGTAATACAAGATTTCTATTAATGAAAGAAATGTACAAAGATTGCAAAAATATAGAGTGGAAGACTCGCTAGAATGATGGCAGCTTATCTCTGAGAATAGATATGACGGCTACTTGCATTCGCAAGAATATGGTTACAATGAGGCTCTGAAGGCCTTTTTATAGTAAAAAGGAATGCCCAAAACCCTAACCCTAGGAGATGAAGCGCCAAAAGTCATATGGGCCCCTTTTGGGTAAGTGAGTACATCAACTTCTCGGGGTCGTAACTTTTGCATATGATCTCTGTTTTAGGGGTGTGATAGCTCATTGGAAAGGTATTGTAAAGGCGATTTATTTTGGGGGATCAATTATGACTTTGAATATCTTTGAAAACATTGATCTTGAAAAATATTCATTTGGGCCCTCAAAATGGCCACGAAAGTTAAAAACTGCTAAAAGTAGTAAATTGCCAAAATTGCCAGAAAACTATTTTGAGCCAATCGGAAAAGGTTGGTGGCCACTGATATCCACCTGGATCAATCCTCCCTCCTTAGGAAGAAATGTTCTCCATTGCGTTGAGTTCACGGGGGAGAGGGAAAAGCGTTTGTTGAATCTGCATCTTGGTGAGCTACTTGCCTTGCTGGAGACGTCGCACTGCTTAGTTTATGGAAGTTTGTCATGAAACTATTGAGGCTGAGGTCGTTCAATAAGTCAGGCGACATGAGAGGACGATGTGCAAAAGGAACATTTGTTCTTTGTTGCAACCTTGTCAACTTGCTTCTATTTGATAGAATGTGCTTGGGGTGAGGCTGTAGTGGTTGTAGTGTCCTTCTGTTCTCCTTTTGAACATATTATGAAGAAGCTATATTTTGTAGTATGAGATATTACCTTGTGGAACTTTTTAGGTGGAACAGTAGTTGGAACTACCTCTGGTATTTTGTAGAGATGACCCCCCCAGAGAAACAATGACACTGCGGGGTTGAGACTCATAAAGAGCATGGCGCTTCCACATATTAGGTTGACCCAAGAGAACATCACAAACATCCAGTGGGGAAACATCACATAATACCTCATCCTTGAAGGGCTAGATGCTGTATGAAAATCGACACTATTGGCTGACACGGAGATCGTGTCCTTGGCGAAGCCACCCGATGTTGTATCGCTACGGGTGTGGTGTTGTTGACAATCCCAACTATTTGACGGCCTCTGCTAAGATGAGGTTCTTCTGGCTTCTGCTATCAACAATAAAATGCAGCGGGGTCCCCCTTCACCCACATCTGTGAATGAAAAAGGCACTCCCCCTCTTCAGGATCTGTTGGTTCTTTTGGTTGAATTGCTGCAGTCGTGACAATAGTAGTGGGGTCCACGTCAATGATCTGTCCTTTACCATTATTTTTCAGAATTAGATTCTGAATCAGGGTTCGACTCTTTTTGTTTGATGTCAGCCACCGATGACTATTTTGAGTGACATTCATCGGTGTTGTGCTAAGGGATTTTGTGGAACTCATACCATTTTCTAGTGTCCTTCTTTGTCTTCCCGTGACCCTTCTTTTCCTATGTCTTGGACTGGTTTTCAAGAGACTGTTTGTTAGGGCCGTGTTTGTCATACTTCAGTTGTTACA
Source organism: Picea engelmannii (assembly GCA_009831015.1). Taxonomy (NCBI): domain Eukaryota; kingdom Viridiplantae; phylum Streptophyta; class Pinopsida; order Pinales; family Pinaceae; genus Picea; species Picea engelmannii. Next base: position 67,548 of record ML807792.1, read on the forward strand.
GATTTGCAGACCCGAACTCTTCTTTGTTCTGGTGCTTAAATTTATGCTCAATTTTAACAACATATCGATAAGCAACGCTGAGTGATGAGATATCCAGAAAATCCATTTCAGTCTGGATGTATCTGTGTAGAGCGGCACAGTATCTCAGAACCAAATGTCGCTCGGAGTCTTTGATACCCAGCTTGGTGCACAAGGTATGGAAGGTATTGGTGAACTCCAGAACTGCTTGGCCCCTTTTTGCCACAACGTGTTCCATCTCATGTACTGGTCCTCATTGTTACCAACAGGGTAATACTGTTCCTTTACCGCATTCACAAAAATATCTCAAGTGGGATCAGCCTCGTATATTCCAAACTCCTCTATGGAACTTTGCTCCTAGTAAGTTTCCCACCAATGTTTGACATGAGGAGGAGCTTTAAGGAGTGTCAAGGTGATCTTTTCTTTTTTCAGAAAAATTGTGACCAGATAAATAACCTTCTAGTAGAGTTAACCATTTTTCTAGGGCTTCTGCATCTATCTATCCTTCAAATACAAGAATATCAAAATTAAATTGTACCTTGAAAGGTGAGGTGCCTCCAAAGTGGTCGCTTGATGAATATGCACCTGTTTTTATCAGCAGGAGTTGAAGGATGTGGGAAAAAATCTCCATCATTTCATCCCTTTGTCACGTGAGAGCTTTCTCAAGCAACAGATTGATAGGATCGTCTGCTCCATCATTTTTCTTTTCTTCCGCCATTGAGGGTTTCTTGGGTGTGCGAGAGTGATTCTCTTAAAAAGAGACAAGCTCAAGACCCAACTTGTTATACCTGGACCTCGTCGTGTACATGCACCTGAAAAATGATCAAGAGTAGCCTGCTTTGATACCACTCATCCAGATTATTTTCGGCATGAAATGGGAGTGGAGACATAATAAAAAATGCATAGAGATATCGCATATATTCAATAAGTTAACATAAATTTATTAGAGATTCAACCATAAACACAGATATACAATAATATACAATTTCTATTAATGAAAGAAATGTACAGAGACTGTAAAAATACAGAGTGAAAGATTCGCTAGAATGGTGGCAACTTATCTATGAGAAGAGATGTGACAGCTACTCGCATTCGCAAGAAGATGGTTACAATGAGGCTCTGAAGGCCTTTTTACAGTAAATAGGGATGCTAAAAACCCTAGACATCCCAAAACCTAACCCTAGGAGATGAAACGCCAAAAGTCATGTGGGCCCCATTTGGGTAAGTGATACATCAACTTCCTGGGGTCGTAACTTTTGCATACGAGCTTCGTTTTAGGTTTGTGATAACTTGTTAGAAAGGTATTGTCGAAGATATTCATTTTGGGGGATCGATCATGCCTTTGGGTATCATTGAGAACCTCGATCTCAAAAAACCTTCATTTGGGCCGTCAAAATGGCCCCAAAAGTTAAAAACTGCTAAAAAGAGTAAATTGCCCAAATTACCAGAAAACTGTTTTGAGCCAATCGGAAAAGGTGGGTGGACACCGATATCCACCTGGATCAATCCTCCCTCCTTAGGAAGAAATGGTCTCCATTGCGTTGAGTTCCCGAGGGAGAGGGAAAAACGTTTGCTAAATCTGTATCTTGGTGAGCTACTTGCCTTGCTGGAGACATTGCGCTGCTTAGTTTGTGGAAGTTTGTCACGAACTATTGAGGCTGAGTTCATTCAAGAAGTCAGGCTACATGAGAGGACGATGTGCATAAGGAATCATTGCGCTTTGTTGCAACCTTGTCGACTTGCTTCTGTTTGATAGAAGGTGCTTGGTGCGAGGCTATAGTGGTTGCAGTGTCCTTCTGTTCTTCTTTTGAACAGATTGTGAAGAAGCTATATTTTGCAGTATGAGATACTACCTTGCGACACGTTTTAGGTGGAATAGTAGTTGGAACTACCTATGGTATTCTATAGAGACGACCCCGTAGAGAAACAATGACACTGTGGGGTCAAGACTCATAAACAACATGGCACTTCCACATATATGGTTGGCCCAAGAGAACATCACAAACATCCAGTGGGGAAATATAACATAATACCTCATCCTGGAAGGGCTGGATGTCGTATGACAATCGACACTGTTGGCTGACATGGAGATCTTATCCTTGGCGAAGCCACCCAATGTTGTATGGCTACGGGTGTGGTGTTGTCGACAATCCCAATTGTTTGACGACCTCTGCTGAGATGAGGTTCTTCTAGCTTCCATTATCAACAATAAAATGCAGTGGGGTCCCCTTCACCCACACCTGTCAATGACAAAGGTGCTCCCCCTCTTCAGGATCTGTTGGTTCTTCTAGTTGAATTGTTGCGGTCACGACAATAGCAGTGGGGTCCATGTCAATGATCTGTCCTTTACCATTATTTTCAGAATCAGATTCTAAATCAAGGTTTGACTCTTTGTCTTTGATCTTGGCTACCGATGACTCTTTTGAGCGACATTCATCGATGTTGTGCCAGGGGATTTTATGGAACTCGCACCATTTTTTGATGTCCTTCTTTCTCATCCCGTGACCCTTCTTTTCCTGTGTCTTGGACTGGTTTTCAGTAGACTATTTGTTAGGGATGTATTTGTTATACTTCGATTGTTGCGGATTTGCAGACCTGAACTCTTGTTTGTTCTGGTGATTAAATTTCTTCACGATTTTAACAACATATCGATAAGCAACACCGAGTGGTGAGATGTCCAGAAAATCCATTTCAGTATGGATGTATCTGTGTAGAGCCCCATGGTATTTCAGAATCAAATGTCGCTCGGAGTCTTTGTTACCCAGATTGGTGCACAAGGTATGGAATGTATTGGTGAACTCTGGAACTGCTTGGCCCCTCTCTTGCCGCATTGTGGTCCATCTCATGTTCTGGTCCTCATAGTTGCCAATAAGGTAATACTGTTCCTTTACCGCATCCAAAAAAATATACCAAGTGGGATCAACCTCATATATTCTAGACTCCTCTATGGAATTTTCTCCCAGTAAGTTTTCCACCAATGTTTGACATGAGGGAGATCTCTAAGGAGTGCGAAGGTGATCTTTTCTTTGTCGAAAAAATTGTGAACAAAGAAATAACCTTCTAGCAGAGTTAACCATTTTTCTAGGGCTTCTGCATCTATCTGTCCTTCAAATACAGGAATATCAAAATTAACTTGTACCTTGAAAGGTGAGGTGCCTCCAAAGTGGTCGCTTGATGAAGATGCGCCTGTTTTTATCAGTAGGCATTGAAGGATTTGGGAAAAATTCTCCATTATTTTGTCCCTCTGTCGCGTGAGAGCTTGCTCAAGCAACATATTGATAGGATCATCTGCTTCGTCATTTTTCTTTTCTTATGCCATTGAGGGCTTATTAGGTGTGCGAGAGAGATTGTGTTCAAGAGAGACAAGCTCAAGTCCCAACTTGCTATACTCGGACCTCATCGGGGACATGCACTGAAAAAATGATCAAGAGCAGCCTGCTCTGATACCACTGATCTGGATTATTTTCTGCACGAAATGCGAGTGGAGACATAATAAAGAAATGCATAGAGATATCGCAGATATTCAATAAGATAACATAAATGTATCAGATATTCAACCATAAACACTGATATATAGTAATACACGATTTCGGTTAATGAAAGAAATGTACAAAGACTGTAAAAATACAGAGTGAAAGACTTGCTAGAATGGTGACAACTTATCTCTGAGAAGAGATGTGACAGCTACTCAAATTCGCAAGAAGATGGTTACAATGAGGCTCTGAAGGCCTTTTTACAATAAACATAAATTCCAAAACTCTAGACATCCAAAAACCTAACCCTAGGAGATGAAGCGCCAAAATTCATGTGGGCCCCGTTTGGGTAAGTGAGTACATCAACTTCCTGGGGTCGTAACTTTTGGAAAGTTATTGTGGAGGAGATTCATTTTGTGAGATAAATAATGCCTTTGGCTATCATTGAGAATCTCGATCCTGAAAAACCTTCATTTGGGCCCTCAAAATGGCCCCAGAAGTTAAAAACTGCTAAAAATAGTAAATTGCCAAAATTGTCAGAAAAATGTTTTGAGCCAGCTAGAAAAGGTGGGTGGCCATCGATATCCACTTGGATCACAAATGGTTGGTCCTCTTTGGTCCAAGGATGGAGCTGGAGGGTTTCTTGAAGGTTAAAGAGGATGGTGGACCAAAGGATTGCAGGGGTGGAGGGCTTTGAGTGAAAGACTCTCCTGTTACGTTCTTTCCAGAGTTGCCATACTATGAAGCCTAGTAAGAGCTGCCAGATCCTATTGAGAATTTGGCATTTGTAGGGCCCTGATCCCCAATTTTGATCGTGTTTATGATGCTTCCCTAATATCGATGTGTTCTCCGCAGATGCTAAGTGGCATGATCCCAAATATAGACACTGGTGGTGCAGTTATTGAGGAGGTGTTCCATGGTCTCCTCGTTTTTATTGCATAAGTGATAGATCAAAGGGCCAATAAAGCCTCTTTTTCAAAGATTGTTCCAAGTTAGGATCTTGTTCTGTAAGAGTAGCCAGAGGAACTTGGAGATATTTGGCCAGTATTTCAATTTCTAGACTACGGTCCAGATGGGATCCTTTGGTGTAAATTGAAATCCCTCCTGCAGAGCATATCTTTCTTTGAGAGTGAAGTTTTCATTGGGTGAGTGCCCCCATCGAAGTATGTCAGGGTCATTGCTTATTCAAATTCTTCGAGGAGCGAGTGCCTGAGTCTAGTTCTGCAAGTTGTAGTGTTTCACTTTCTGTAGGTTCTGATGAGTGGATTTCTAGGTTCTCCAGGAATGATTGTTTGGATTAGCTATCCACATGTCAGCTACTTTAGTTGTGGCTAGGTTTTGTATGTGGTTTTCATAATGTAGCAGAGTTTCATCTGATTGAAGGGGTGGCAGCTGTTGCCAGGAGTTAGTCCAGGACCTGGGATTTTGACCATTGTTGATTTCCCAGAACGCATGCTCCTGGATAAGTGGTTTGTTCCACCAGGAAGCATTCTATATGTTGGACCCTTAAAGTTTGTCTTGTAGTCATACCTAGAGTGATTGTGGGATGTCTAGTGCATATTTGTGTTTCCAAAGCCGAACCCATATTTTTGTTGGATTTTTTATCCATCTTCACCAAATCTTTTCTCCCATAGTGTTGTTGATTTTTTCGGGGTCTCGGAGGCCAAGACCTCCCAGGGCTTTGGGTTTGCAAACTTTTTCCCAGCTGACTAGGGCCCATTTCTTGTCTGGGTTGTGGCCATGCCAAAGGAAGTTTCTCTAAAGATTCTAAATTTTCTTTATGACTGATTGAGGGGTAGCAAGAGAAGAAAAAATATAGGCGTGTATGGCTTGGAGAACTAATTTGAGGAGGGTGATTCTGGCTAGGAGATTGAGTGAGTGAAAGGTCCAGCTGCTAAGTTGGTTAGATATGGAGAGTAGGAGAGAGTCCCACGAAAGGTTGTGGGATACCGAATCTGACAAGGGGAGGCCTAAGTAGTGAGTTGGTAGTGAACAGATCGGGATGGAGAGTAGTTGAGAGACATGTTGTTGGACGACTTTGGGGGTATTGAAGAAGAAAATCTGTGATTTTGCTAGGTTGAAGGAGGTGCTAGTGGCTTCACTGAAGTCTGAGAGGATGGAGTTGAGCTTGTTGGCTTCTTGTGCTGTGGGGGTGTTCATAAGAATAATTTCATCTATGAATTGATTGTGGGAGGCCGCAAGTTGAAGCAAGGGGGAGGCCTTGTAGAGATCCATTTTCTATGGAGGCTTTTATGTACCATCCCATGCCTTCTGCCATTATTACAAAGACAAAGGGGGAGAGAGGGTCCCCTTGTCTTATTCCTTGTGAGGGGCAAAAGGGTTGGGAGGGTGTTACATTATCAAGGACTGAGAAAAAGGTGGAGGATATGAGGTTCAAAATCCAATCAATCTAGTTGGTGCAGAAGCCAAAAGCTCTTAGGACCTCTTTTATATAATGCCAACATAGTTTGTCAAAGGCTTTGGAGAGGTCAATCTTGAGAAGCACACCTAGCGTACGTGTTATTTTGAGCGAATGAATGAACTCATGAAACAGAATGACATTGTCCATTATTTGTCTTCCCTCAACATAGCCCAATTGCTCCTTTGAGATGATGAAGCGGAGGATTGGCTTAAGTCTGAGAGCTATTACTTTTGAGATGATTTTGTAGATCACATTGCAGAGTGCTATGGGTTTGAAATTTTTTGGGTTGGTGACCCTTTCTTCTTTGGGTATCAGAGTGAGGAAGGTGGCATTAGGGGCTAGGAGGACTTTTCCAGAGCTGCATGATTCCTCCACTAGTTGTCAGACTTATTCTCTTAGCATGGGCCAATAGGAGTGAAAGAATTTCATTGTGAAGCCATCAGGCCCTAGAGCCTTACCCATGGGTAGATCCTGTATGGCTTGATCCACTTCATCTTGACTTATGGGGATCATGAGGGCTTCATTTTTCTCGTGAGTAATGAGTGTTGGGATGTTGGTTGTCACTCTCCCAATTGCCTCAGCATTGTTCACCGATGCTTTTGAGAGGAGGTCCTAGTAGTAATCAGTGAGCTCTTGAGTGATGTCCCGATGAGTGAACAGGGTGTTGCCTTGAGCATTTTATTGCTTGGTTATGCGGTTGATGAAGAACTTGTGGATCATAGAGCGGTGGAAGGATTTTGTGTTTTTTTCCCCTTCTTTTAGCCATTCAATTATGGATTTTTGTCTCTAGAGAATTTCTTCTCGTTTTAATCTTTCTTCCAATTGTTTCCTGATTTTCTGCTCCTCCTATTGCTTATTTGGGGTGTATCCAGTTTGGATGGTTGTTTTTTGAAGGGCTTCAAGTTTTTGTTCTAGGATTTTTCTCTCTTGGAAGATGTTTCCAAAGACTTATTTGTTCTTCCGCACTTGCTGCTTAAAATATTTGATTTTTTGCTAGATGTAGTACATCTTGGTTCCCTACTAAATCTCTGTCGTGTCCCACCAATGATAAGCCAAGTTTTGGAAGTTTGGATGTGAAAGCTAGAAATTTTCAAACCTGAAGGGTTTGAGCTTGGGGGAGGCCATAGTGTCAACCCATAGCTGAGCAGGCCAATGATATGAGCCTGGTTTTGAAAGAATGTTGGAATCGATTAGTGGGCCTTCCAAGAGAAGGGTCTCTGAGAGAAGAAAGCGATCAAGCCTGCAGGCAATTTTTCGGGGTCCCGTTCGCTTGTTCATCCAAGTGAAGGTTCCATTGCCATTTTCTATGTCTACTAGTTTGTGAAGATCCAGAAATTCCTGAAATTTTATGCTATCTTGTTCCAGCCTTTTCTTCCAACCTCTTTTTCCCTCCATAGTAGGATCATGTTGAAGTCTGTGCCCACTATCCATCTCTAGTTTTTTTCTACGAAGCTGAGGTAAGCTAAGTTCTAAAGGAAAATTTATTTTTCCTATATGATCTACGGTCCATATGCATTAGTGATCCATCCATCTTTATTCGAGCTAATTGCTTGATAATGGGCTATGAGGGAGCCCAGTGTTGAGAGGCCTTGGTTGAGAATGACTGAGTTTGGGTTCCATAGGATGGCTAGGCCACCTACTGCACCTTTCGAGTTTGTGTGGTACAAGTTTCATTTGCACCAACATCTTCTAAAGATCTATTCTGTGATTTGGCCCATGAATTTTGTTTCTTCTGGGAGGAGGATATATGGGTCTTTCGTTTTGATGCAATTGCAAAGGATCCTTTGCTTGGATCTTCCATTGAGGCCTCTGATGTTCCAAGTGATGAATTTCATGATTTAACAATTTAGTGGGTGGGAGAAAGAGCTCTTAGAGAGATTCTATATCTGTCCTGAGTTGATCATATAGTTTCCAACTTCCTTGATGAGTTGTTGCACTATTTTTTTGCCCTCCTTTTGTTCTCCTTTGTGTTTCTTCTCTGATCTGAGTTAGGATCTCCTCTTATGCCCAGTCGTAAGGTTTCCCCTGCTGACAAGTCCAGAAAGACTTTGTGAACTTTTCGTATTTGGTCTTCAGGTAGGGTTTGTAGATCTTCCTTGTTGAGATCTTCTTCAAGTTTGTCAAGGTCTATTCCTGCTAGGTCCTGTTCATTCATTTCCATGACCGCGTCTTCCTCCTTATTTGGTGCTCTACCTAAGTGTAGGGGGTAGCTCAAGGTTTCCTAGGTTGGGGCCTCCCTTGGTTGCTGACTTTGCTTATTGTTGGTGACATCTTCTCCTATTGCTTTATGGGGGTTTTCCACCTTGTCTGTCACTGGAAGTTTTGAAAGGGCTTCAAAAGAGTTAGTTTTGTGGTGTTTCCGACTGTTGTTGGCTATTGGTTTTCTCTGCATTTGCTTTTTGCGATTCTGCATCTGGGTGAAGCCATCCTTTGGCTTTTCTTCCTTGGCTGGCTTGTGGGGGTGCGTTGAGGGGGAAATATCTAAAGAGATGTCCATGCTCATGGCATTTTCTACACCTGAATGGTACGTGCTTGTAATCTATTGTCTGTGCCCACTCCTCATCTTGGTATTCCAGGGTTATCGATCCTGGGAGGGCATTGAATATGTCCATATAGATGCAGATTCTGGCATAGGAGATGTACCTATTGTGCTTAGTGGCTTCTGAGGACTTGAAATGTTTTCCTAGAGTATTACCTATGCCTGATAAGATTTATTCTAGCCAAAATTATTGAGGTAGGGAATAGAGACGAATCCATACCGGGGAGTAGGTGAATTTATCTTTCTCCAGTGAAAAGTGTTCAATCCAGAATCGCAGATATAGCCTTGCTGAGTTGTAGAAGTAGGGTCCTCCTTCGAATACACCATCTTTGTCCTCCATATTGTAGAATATAATTGTGAAGAATCCCTTAGAGCTTAGTTGGAGCTCGTAGTTTCCATTAGGGATCCACTAGGTTTTGATCTAGTAAGCCAGGTATCTTTCTAAGGGCCAGAGGCCTAGGAACTTACCCGTGAGGGCATGGTCCCTCATGAAATGGGCATGCTCTCCTATTCTGTTGCTTTTTATAATGTATCGCAGTGTTGTTGGGGTCTGCAAAATGCATTTTCCTAGTAGCCATGCATGAGCTACTTTTGGATGTGATGTCTCTACATCCATGTTCATTCCCATGCTTCTGTTCATTTTGTCTTGCAAGAATTGTTCTCGTAGATGATGTGGAGGTTCAAATGATGGTCTGGATGCACGAGCATTCTGTGGGTCGTTCTCTATAATATTACAGTATGAGGGGGCTTCCGCCCCCTCTTCAGTGGTCATTTTTCTATGCTGGTCAGAGCTTCAGAGGAGAGTGCATTATAGGTTTGAAGAGGTGTTAGGTTGAGAAGACAGAGGATTCAAGAGAGCATGAAACCCTAGTTGCAAAGGATTTTCTTTCTCTCGTTATGATCGGCTCATAATGTTGGCAATGATTGTTTTGGGAGTACTCGATGGTTATCCTTAGGATTTGTAACCTAAAAAAAGTTCTCAACTTCTTATCACCATTCATGTCTTCTATTATTAATCCATGCCACATTTCAAACCTTGTTGGTGCAGAACAATGTTGAACAATGGACATTGAATTACATTGCGTGAAACTAAATGAGGATATTGCTACTCATATGATATTTCAGATATGTTGGGTTAAGTATATCCTACATAAATTTCCCTTTTATTTAAGGGAGTAAATGGAATAATTACGTTTTCATGCAACACTCAATTGTAGGACCATTTAGATTTTATATTGGAGATGTTGGACCTTTATATTGGATTCAATTATTTAGTTTATGCGAGACACTTTTTATACATTTAAATGTATACTTCATTGTGTTCAAATGGAACTTATGGAATGATTCCTCCTTGGTAGATTCTAATGAGTGTTTCTGTTATCCCTTGAGATGTTCTATAAATGGAACTATGTAAAAGAATGATGTAGACCCCCTTCTCTCCTAAGGGATGCGCGACCTGCCATTCTAGGATCTATAAAGAAACTCAGTTGGATTGACTCTTTGGGTCTCTGCTAGACTCCAAAACCACTTACACAGGTCCTTTCTCCAAATGCACAGGTCCTACGAGACCCGTGAGTCCTCTCTAAGAATTGTCTCCTTGATGCAGACCCCCCTTCTCTCCTAAGGGATGCGCAACCTCACGGTCTAGGATCGATCAAGAAACTCAGTTGAATTGACTCTTTGGGTCTCTGCTAGACTCCAAACCCACTTACACAGGTCCTTTCTCCAAATGCGTAGGTCGTATGAGACCCACGAGTCCTCTCCTGAGCATTGTCCAACCTCCATGCGAACTGACACTAGCTCCTCCCGAATAAATGCCTTCCCTTTCGTGACCATGACTATGACCACCTACTTGACCATTAGGCACTTCACAACTTCATGTGTTGGGTGTTTGCACCTACACTAACTCTGACTCTCCGACTCCCGAAATCCCGAAGTGGGGCCTAGCGCATCCTAGCTCCTCCCTTAACCTTTGACGAGGTGACCCCTCACTATGAATTTGGGCCAATATTTCAAGCGCTTCATGGTTTTGCATTTCACGTCCCCAGAAGAATTTACTCACTCCTCTTCCCAATTCCTAAAATCCCAAAATTTGGGCTTCCCTTACGTCAGATCAATGGTCCACAATCCATGTGATCCAATGGTCTTTCTTTCTCCTTTGTGAACTTGGGACTTTGTGGTTCATGAAGTTGGAGGACTACTCCCCTCTCTTCTCCCGATCTCCGAACTTGTGAATTTCTTAGAACCAGATCTATGACCCACACTTTTCCTCTGATCAATGGATATGATCGTTTTGCAAACTTGGGTTTCATGAGTTTTCTTTCCTCGTGCACTCCTGAGGGTTAAAGAACGTGTAATTATCTCTGGATCCAATGACTATTGGTCCATGTGCTCAGATCTAACAGTCCAAATATGATCTTCTCTCCATGCTTCCTCTAGTCACTGGACATTAATTTAATGGTCCAAATTCTCTCTGAAACCGATCTAATGGTTGGTTTTGCTCCTCTGCCTGAGATTTTGATTCACCTGACTCATAAAGTTTCTATGTCTTTAAAGGTCTCTACCTTTGAGCTTGTTGTGAGTTCGTCTCTCGGATTTCGACTACACTTCTAAAAATCATTACTACTCATGAGCTTAGTCTCATGAATACTTCGAATTCCCATGCACTCCTTGCGTTTAGGGCTTTCGATATCTCATATCCAAAGGGTTTCTCGAAGATAAATTCCTCTCGCCCTTCTGGAATTCTCGTTTTTTCTCTGTGCACACTTTGCACCAGATTATGACACAGGTTCGAGTTCCTATGAATGACTGTGCTCACCTCGCAGTAGTCACTTTACACTCCTTGCAAAGAGAAAGTTTTGCGATATCTCTTCTGAACTTCAGAATTGAAATAGATTCCATCGACACACTCCTTGCATTCTGTGTGCACACCTTGCACCACTTGACAAAAGAGAAACAATTGAAACTTATCCTAGCATTCATAGTTCCATCTACTCATAATGGAATTCATTCATTCATTCTTGAAAACATAATAATAGGGAATTGCAAAAAATGTCCACACCATGCATTGGATCAATTTTCATTTGTTATATTCCAAAGTGAAAATGGTTACAACTGTAAATAAAAAACAAAAACTAAAAACTAAAACTCAGAAATCTCCTACTAGCTTGCAGCTAACTTTTGACTAACTTCTACCTACTCCCATCTAACCTCATTTGGGTGTACAAAAACTCTATTTATCTTAGAGGGCTCTTAGGGTTCCCCCCTAACTACTTGTCTACATCAAATCTTATCCTGATAGCTATCCTAGTGCAGTCACATTCCAGAGCCAGAGTGGAAACTCCCACTTCACTCGCGATCACTCAAGCGTGCCTCAAAGGATTTTTTCGATGCTGAGTTAAGGCAGAATTAAAAATATCTGACATAATCGCCAACGTTGAGATTTTGTATAGATTCCCAGACACTGATAGGTCTTGCTTCGTGCACTTTCTAGCAATGCTCCTGCATCATACTCCCCTTGACAAAAATTCATGGACTCCTTTCCATGAGTTCCTACACTGAATTTCCATTCTTGTGAATAACAACTTCATTTTCCCAACTGGCATCTCCTATTGGGTGTCCCTTCCACTTGACCAGTTATTCAAAATATCTCTTTCTCATTTTTTTGCGAATCCACTGATTAACAATCTTCTCCACATGTGGTTTTTCTCCTATCGACATTTTTTTCTCCCACTTAATCTTCTCTTGATCTTCTGATCCCTTTGTGTCATCCTTCCTGTAAGGATATAGGTGTGAAACATTGAATATGGGTGATATGCACACATCATCTGGCAGCTCAATCTCATAGGTGTTTGCATTAAACTTCCTCAATATCTTACATGGTCCTATCTTCTTCATATTTAACTTGTTATATGTTCCCCTAGGGAACCTTTCTTTCTTGAGATGTGCTAGAACTTGATATCCTACTTCAAATTGAAGTTCCCTACAATGTTGATCAACTTTGCGTTTGTACTCCTGGCTAGAACTCTACAACTATTCTTTGATCTCGCTGTGGAGCCTTTGCATTTCTGCAGCAAAATCCTCTACTCCAGCGCTCCTAATCTCACCCTGTTCCAAGTCTCTCAACTCAGATACTCCCTTGGGTTGCATTCCATACAATATTTGGAATGGGATCTTTCCAATGCTCTTGTTTGGTGAGTCGTTGTATGCAAATTGTGCTTCTGGAAGAATCTGATCCCACTGATTATGATGCTCAGTGACCAGACTCCTCAATAAGTTTCCCAAACTTTTGTTTACCACCTTAGTCTGTCCATCTGTTTGAGGGTGATAAGTTGAGATGAAGTACAAATCCATCCCCAACTTATTCCACGGTGTTCTACAAAAGTGACCAACAAATTTTGTGTCCCTATCCGAGACAATGCTTCTGGGTAGGTCGTGAAGTCTCACAACTTCCTTGAAAAACCGATTTGCAACATGCATTGCATCACTGGTCTTTTGGCATGGGATAAAATGTCTCATCTTTGAAAATCTGTCCACTACCACAAATATGGAATCAAATCCTCTTTGTGTTCTTGGTAGTCCGAACACAAAATCCATGCTTATTGCATCCCAAGGCCTCTCTGGTATTGGAAATGGTTAATAAAATCCATTATTCTGTCTTTTTCCTGTTGCATGTTGGCAGATTCTACATCTGTTCACAAACATTATCACTTCTGTTCTCATACCTATCTAATAGTATGAATTTCTCGATTGTGCAAACGTTTTATCATGGCTGAAATGTCCAGCCAATCCTCCACTATGCTTTTCCTTCAAAAAGGTTATCCCTCATTGAGCATTTCAGTATGCACAACTAATTTCCTTTGAAAAACAACCCCTCTTGAATCATATACTCTGTCCACTAGCTCCTGTCTCTCATAAGAGGATTTTCACATGCTTCGTATGCTTCCTTGAAATATGTATCATCACAATACATGTCCTTAAGGTGTTCAAACCCCAATGTCTTCACCTGAAATTCCTGCAGAATCAAACATCTCCTGCTTAATGCATCAACAACTTTGTTAGCATTCCCAACAATATGTTTTATGAAAAAAGTAAAATTTTTCATAAAATCAACCCATTTTGCGTGCCTCTGATTCAATTTTTCTTGTCTGGTTACTAATTGTAAATCCTAGTTATCTCTATACAATACAAATTATCATGGGACAAGGTAATGTCTCCACTTCTTCAAGGCTTGAATTATGGAATAAAAATCCTTATCATACGTGGATTATTTTCTCTTGGTCTCATTCATATTCTCACTGAAATAGTAAACATGTCTATTATCCTGGCTCAAAACTACTCCAATTACACCTCCACTTGCATCACATTTTACCTAAAATGTCTTTTCAAAATTTGACAAGACCATAATTGGTCATTCTGTTATTTTCTCCTTCAGTATATTGAAGCTCTTCTCAGCTTCCTCTGTCCATTTAAAATACTTGTGCTTCTTCTTCACTGTATCCATCATTGGTGCACAAATTCCACTAAAGTCTCTGATGAAATTCCTATAAAAACTTGCTAATCCATGGAAGCTTCTTACCTCAAACATGCTTCTTGTTGACGACCATTCTTTGATTGCTTTCACCTTCTCTAGACCCATCTTCACTTGATTTGAAGAGATCACAAAACCCAAGTAAATGAGTTATGTCTTCATAAAAGAGGACTTCTTCAGATTTATCAACAACTTCTCCTGTTGTAGTCTCCTCATCACTAGCGTCATATGCCTCAAATGCTCCTATTTAGTCCTGCTAAATATCAATATATCATCTAGATATACAACCACAAACTTGCCAATGACATCTTTTAGTATGTCATTCATCATCCTCATAAAAGTACTCAGGGCATTGGTTAAGACAAATGGCATAACGAGCCACTCATACAGACCTTCATTTGTGTTAAGCCCTAATATTGGCTCATTACCCCTTAATTGGGGTATATTACATTAGTAATGTTATTTTATTTATGTCGGCTTTACTCCATTAGTTGTAATTATACATCCTAGTCTCCTATATATACCAAGGAGACATTTTCATTTGGAATCATCTTGTACTTGAACATTTAAGTGGGATAAAAGGAGGTTGCCCCCTCGAAGAGGCTTATTATCTGAAATTATCTCTTTTTCAAGGTGTTGAGTACTTTTTCTGAGGGTTTTCTATGCTATATTGATATTTGGTTCTTAAAATATGGTATCAGAGCTCAAGGTCTTGGGGTTTCCCTACTACATCTGAGACACCTTGGAATTTTCACTATAAGTTTTTTTATACAATGTTTCAGAAGGAACGATGTGGAGGATATTTAGTAGACATATCAAGGTATGTTGGGTTAAAATTTCATCTCCTGAGGCCTTATACTTTCGAAGATATAGTCTGTACAAGACAGGGTTCTGGAATCATCCTGAACTAAGTCATTGTGGAATTTTCTCTATAAAACATTTTTTGTAACATTTCAGACCCTGAAATCTGGAGGCTATTCACAGAAATTAATAAGGTATCCGTGGTAAAAATTTCAGCATCTTGATCATCTTAAATTTGTAGATGCACCCTGTGGAAGATAGGGTATCTGACTAGTCCTATTGACTAATATCAAGAAGGTGTTCTAGGTAAAAAAATCATAACTTCTTTCTAGAGTATCCAAATTGAGTGGGACTAGTTTCATTGGATAGTGGACAGTCTATAGTATTTTTGGTACAAGTTTCATAATTTTATATCAATAATTTTGTGTGGTGCATGCTATACAAGTGAGATCTCCTAGAAAGACCAAAAATCAACAAGTTGTGGGGAAGTTACCGTAAATTCCACTTGGCACATCCAATTTTTATCAAACCTGTGGAATTGTAGAGAAGAAATATCAGAGAACTACATAAAATAAAGTTTCATTCCTAGAAGGGCCGAAACTTGGGAGATACAACAAAAGAAAGATTGTCTAGCAGAACCACCTCAAAATCAAGGTTCAAAAGTGATACTTGGCCAACATGCCACCCAAAAAGGGAACTTCTACACCAAATAGGCCTCCAGAAAATCCTACTTGGACTCTTGATGAAGGTGAAGAAATGCGTAGGGACATAAGTGATTTACAAAACAAGATAGTAACAAAAGATGAACTACAAGAGATGGAAGCTAAGTTGGAGGCAAAGATGGATGGATTAAAAGAGGAGATCATGGAAGTATTGAAAAATTTCGTAACAGAGAAGACACCTGAAAGTGAAAATTCATCCCATGAAATTCATGATGAGGACACAAGGAAGGTGAATAAAGAATGGAGAAAATCCAACTTTGGGTTGAAGACCAACCACATTCCTAAGATTGATATGAGGAAGTTTGATGGGAAGGACCCAATCACATGGATACTTCAGATGGGGTAATTCTTTGATCTACATAATGTGCCACATGCACAAAAGGTACGAATTACTTATTTATATTTAGAACCTAATCAGTTTGTATGGTATCAATGGCTTTGTTCTTGCAAATCACTCATCACTTGGACAATTTTCATAGAAGAAATGATAGCACACTATGAGGATACAAGGAGCAATACCTTCTTTAGCCAATTGATAAATCTTAAGAAAAAAGGTTCAGTTACTAAGCACATTGAGTACTTCCAAATATTGAATATAAAGGTAACTGATATTCTAGATGAGCACTTGATTGATGTATTCATAGGAACTTTAAAGGATAACATTCAACACGAGGTTTGCCTTTGGGAACCCAAATGATTGGAGAATGCATTTAAGGTGGCAAGAAATGTTGAAAGTAAAAATATGGCTATGGCTACTAGAAGGACCAATCCTAACATCTATAGAGAGAACGATGCTGCTTCTTCTAAAACACCTCAACCTACAAGGTTGACACATCAACAATTGGATGAAATAAAAGAAAAAGGTTTATGCTTTAATTGTGATAGAAAGTACAGTACGAGACATAAGTGTGGTGAGAAGAAATTATTCTACATAGATTGTGAAGAGGAAGAAGAAAAAGAATGCGAACAATCTCAAGATGAAAATGTAGAAGCAATTTCGTCTAAAGAGTTGACTCCCATGATATCGTGTAATGCATTGGCTGGAATTAGAACTCCTCAAACCCTCACGATTGAAGGATACCTAAAAAAGAATAAGATAATAGTCCTAATTGATTCTGGCAGTACTCATAATTTCATTCACTATAAATTAGCCAAAGCTCTCAATTGCTTTGTATATCC
This sequence comes from Picea engelmannii, assembly GCA_009831015.1. NCBI lineage: Eukaryota > Viridiplantae > Streptophyta > Pinopsida > Pinales > Pinaceae > Picea > Picea engelmannii. The sequence continues at coordinate 84,232 of ML807792.1, forward strand.
AGCACCAGAGTTTCAAGTAATGATTGCAGATGGAGGGACTATCAATTGCTCCGAAAAATGCAATAAGATCAATCTTACAATGGGGGAATATGTAATGAATAGTCCAATGATTGCTATACCCATGGGTGGTGTAGATGTTGTACTAGGAATCCAATGGTTACAATCATTAGGAACAATGGATTTAAATTTTCAAGAACTTTTCATGAAATTTTCATTGGAAGGAAAAGAAATTGATTTAAGAGGTATCACAGGGAAACCTGGTAAGGTGATAAGCTCTAATGGCATGAAACAATTATTGAAAAAGGTGCATCAAGGCGTTATTGCACAACTATGCTCAGTAGATGTTCAAAAATCTAAGCCATCTATTCCTCAAGATCTCCAAGGGATCATTGATAAACATTCCAAAGTATTTGAATATATTCCCAAAGGTCTTCCACCCACTCGAAATCATGATCATGAAATTCACTTAATTCTTTGGAGTGTTCCTCCTAACACCAGGCCATACAGATACCCTTATGCCTAGAAGAGTGAAATTGAGTGCATGGTTGAAGAAATGTTAGAGGCTGACATTATTAGACCTAACCAAAGTTCTTACTCTGCACCAGTTGTAATGGTATTCAAGAAAGATATCTCATGACATATGTGTCCAGATTATAGAGAGCTCAACAAGACCACTATTAAAGATAATTTTCCCATTCCTGTCATTGATGAATTGTTAGATGAACTACATGGAGCAATCTATTTCACAAAATTGGATCTCCATTCAGGGTATCATCAGATCAAAATGAAGGATTGATGAATTTCTTTTGGCCTTACAAATGCACCTTATACATTCCAAGGGTTGATGAATTCCATTTTCAAGCCCTTCCTTCGAAAATTTGTGCTAGTATTTTTTGATGATATACTAATCTATAGCAAGTCTTGGGAGGATCATGTGCGAAATGTTGACAAGGTTCTACAACTACTAAAGGAGCAACAACTATATACCAAACCATCCAAATTTTTCTTTGGAGTGAAGGAGGTAGAGTATTTGGGTCATATTGTATCTCATGAAGGTGTCAAGGTAGACCCTAACAAGATTAAGGCCATGATGGACTGGCCGATTCCCAAAACATTGAATAATCTTAGAGGATTTTTGGGTTTGACAGGTTACTACCACAAGTTTGTTTGGCACTATGGAAGAATAACAATAGCTTTAACGACACTAACTAAGAAGGATGAATTTTCATGGACTCTAGAGGCAACTAAAGCTTTTGAACAACTTAAAGAGGTGATGTGAAAAGCTCCTATCTTGACCACTCTAGACTCCACAAAAACCTTTATTATGGAATGTGATGCCTCAGGAAATGGAATTGGTCCTGTCCTAATGCAAGATGGAAGGCCCTTGGCTTTTGAAAGTTGAACACTCAAGGGAAAGGACTTACACAAACCCATTTATGAGAAGGAAATGATGGCAATAATACATGCATTGAAGAAATGGCATCCTTACCTAATAGGTAGGCACTTCAAGGTCAAAACAGACCATGATAGTCTTAAATACTTCTTGGAACACAGACTATCTTCAGAAGAACAACAAAAATGGGTAACCAAGATATTGGGTTATGATTTTGAAATTTTCTATAAAAAGGGGAAGCAAAATGTTGTGGCAGATGCACTCTCAAGAAAGGATGAAGATGTTGAGGCCTTTCTTTGTGCTATCTCGATCATCCAACCCAATTGGATAATAGAAGCAAGGGATGAATGGAAGAATGACGAAAAAGTGTGGACTCTCATTCAAAGGTTGCAACAGGATTCTCGTGCATCAGATACATTTACATGGAAACATGATTCACTATGGTACAAAGATCGCTTATATTTATGTAAGAACTCCCAACTCAAACAAAAGGTACTATTGGAATTGCACACCTCTCCAGTAGGAGGGCACTCAGAATTTTTAAAAACTTACCATAGAGTCAAGAAGCATTTTTATTGGGATGGCCTTAAAACTGATGTTCAAAGGCTTCTGGCAGAATGTTTGGTTTTCCAACAAAATAAGGTGGAAACAATTAAGACCCTAGGTCTTTTACAACCATTAGCCATCCCAATTCAGCGTTGGGAGGAGGTTTCCATGGATTTCATCACAGGGTTACCGAAGTCTGAAGGAAAGAGTGTCATCATGGTGATTGTTGATAGACTAACAAAGTACGCACACTTTTGTGCACTCTCTTATCCCTTCAAGTCTAGTACAGTTTCCACCGCATTCATGGAGACAGTTCAAAAGCTACATGGTGGCCCAAAGATTATTGTAAGTGGTTCTTAAAAATTTGTCCTAAAGGTTGTCTTCCACTCATCACCTTCTCTCATCCTAATCTGTTGATATTCACTTTTCAAATCTATTTTTGAAAATAAAATTGTTCCACTTAAACAGTCCATTAAATCATCCATTCTTGGTAAAGGAAATCTATACCTGATGGTGATCTTGTTAATGGCTCTTGATTCTGTACACATTCTCCATCCTCCATCCTTATTTGGACTCAACATAGTTGGTATTGCACATGGACTCAAGCTTTCTCTGACCAAACCCTTGTCTAACAATTCTTGAACTTGGTTATTCAGTTCCTCATTATCTCGAGGTGTCAATCTTTATGCTTCTTTGTTTGGTAGACTTTCTCCTAGTATCAAGTCAATATGGTCAATAATACTTTTGATGGGTGGCAATGAGTTAGCCAACTCATCCACCACTATGTCAACAAAATTATCCAACAATTCCTTAACTTCTTCAGGAAAATCATCCATCGAAGTACTTGTAAAGATAATCCTAGGCTTCCTCACCACAATGAACTGCATCTCATGTTCTTCCTTGACTTCTTTCAGCAGTTCCTTCCCACTCATGAGAAGTATGTTTTTGCTGGCCTCCTCTTTCACTCCCTTCTCCTCTATTGGCAGCAACATGTGTGTTCTACCATTCTTTTCTAAGGTGTATGTATTCTTTCTCCCATCATGAATGACATTCCTGTCAAACTGCCATGGTATTCCCAAAAAAATATGGCATACATGCATTTGAATTACATCACACATAATTTCATCTCCATATCCTCCTATCTTAAATTCAACCAAGCATTGTTTAATAGCTTTTACCTAGTGTCCTTTCTGCATCCATGGGACTTTTTATGGCTTCGGATGTGCAGTTGTCTCCAACTCCAATTTCTCCACCATCTCTATGGATACTAAGTTATTAGTGCTTCCAGTATCAATTATCACCTTGCATACTTTGTCTTTAGTCTTGCAAGTTGTTATGAAGAGATTGTTCCTCTGCACTAGCCTTTCAAATTTTACCTCTTGTTTTAAGAGAACTTTCCTCAACATCATGGATATTCCATCCTCTGCTCCTTTTTCTTCCACATATCTTATCTATGCTTTTGAAATGTGAGCTTCACCTCCTCCTTCTTTCTTTTTCTTGGGAAATTCCCAAGACATGTGCCCTGTCTTTCCACATGCATAACATCTTATTTCTCCTCCTCCTCTTCTTCCTCTTCCTCTAGAAAGAACTTCTTCCACCACCCTATATTTCTCGGAAACTTCCTCCTCTTTCCGAGTGACTGTGTGGTTTCTCCATATCATCCTTAGACTTATGTGATTTGTCATGGGTAAATACCTTTATTTTGTTTGGGACTGGGATCTTACCTCTTCCTCACTAGCTTTGTTTTATGGTCAACTTATCCTCTACCTTCAACGCAAAATGATAAGAATCCTCCACTGTCCTTACTGACATCATGTTGATCTCATCCAGGCCATTTATATATCTGGAAAATTTTTCTTCAACTCTCTCTCTTTATCCAATTCTCATGTTTAGTCTATAGAACTCCTCTGCGTACTCCTTAACTCTCATCCCTTTCTGTCTTAGGTTCTACATTTTCCTGAAAATATTGATCTAATAATCTTTGGGCATGAACTTAGCCTTCAAATTGGCTACCATTCTGTCCCATCTCTTATATCTTTTGTTTTCATTTTCTTCTTCTCTCAGCTTTCAGTTCATCCCACCACAACGTTGCATGTCCCTTTAGTCTAGTGACATCATGTCTCACCCTTCTTTCCTCATTGACGTCTCCATAGTAGAAATATTTGTCTATGGATCTTATCCAATCCAATAGCTCTTCAACATTTAAATTGCCTTCATACATTGGGACCTCTATCTTGGCTCTGCCTCCCAATATGGAAACTTCTCTTAGCAAATGTTCTTCAGCAACGTCCTCTCCTACATCTTCTCTGACAACATTCTCACCCACAGCTTCTTCGCTCTCTGCATCGCTGATGTCTCCAACATCAGGTTCTCATCTCTGTGCTACCTCCATTGCCTCTAATCTTGCACAGAGTTCTTGCATATCCATTTTTACAGCTTGATTGACCAAAGGTGGTTCCACTCATCTCCTTGGGGGCATTGTGTTGACTGTCTTCTACACACAAATTATGACTTTGTGTCCTCTCTATCTCCTCTCCTTTTTCTACTGTATACAAGAAAAACTTATGCTCTGATACCACTTTATGGTATCAGACTATATCCTTTCACAGTCTTTCTTTTGTCTGCAGTTTGCAAACAAAACATATTCTCTAATACCACTTGATGTAGACCCCCCTTCTCTTCTAAGGGTTGTGCGACCTCCCAGTTTAGGATCGATCAAGAACCTAAGTTGGATTGACTCTTTGGGTCACTGATAGACTCCAAACCCACTTACACAGGTCCTTTCTCCAAATGCATAGGTCGTACGAGACCCATAAGTCCTCTCTTGAGCAATGTCTCCTTGATGCAGACCCCCTTCTATCCTAAAGGCTGTGCGACCTCTTGGTCTAGGATCGATCAAGAAATTGAGTCAGATTGACTTTTTGGGTCTCTGCTAGACTCCAAACCCACTTACACCGGCCCTTTCTCCAAATGCGCAGGTCGTACGAGACTCGTGAGTCCTCTCCTAAGCACTGTCCAACCTCCACGTGAACCGACACTAGCTCCTCCTAGCTAAATGTCTTTCCTTTCATGACCATGACTGTGACCACTAGCCTAACCATCAGGCACTTCATGGCTTCACGTGTCGGGTGTTTGCACCTATGCCAACCCTAACTCTCCGAGTCCTGAAATTCTGAAGTGGGGCTTAAGGCATGCTAGATCCTCCCTTAACCTTCGATGAGGTGACCCCTCACTATGACCTTCGACCAATCTCTCAAGCACTTCGTGGTTTCATATTTTGCGTTCCCGGAAGATTTTACTCACTCATCTTCTCGATTTTCGAAATCTGCAAGTTTGGGCTCCCCTTGTGTCGATCAATGGTCCACAATCTGTGTGATCCAATGATCTTGATTTCTCCTTTGCAAAATAAAAAATTTGTGGTTCACAAATTTGGAAGACTGCTCCCCTCTCTTCTCTCGATCTCCAAACTTGCGAATTTCTCGGAACTAGATCTATGACCCACACTTTTCCTCCAATCAATGACTATGATCGTTTCACGAACTTGGCTTTCATGATTTTGCTTGCCCTATGCAATCCCAAGGGTTAAATCTCGTGCACTTATCTCTGGATCCAATGACTATTGGTCCATGTGCTCAGATCTAACGGTCCAAATCTACTCTTCTTTCCATGCTTCCTCTAGTCACTGGAAGTTAATTTAACGGTCCAGATTCTCTGTACAACTGATCTAATGGTTGGTTCTGCTCCTCCTCCTGAGATTTTGATTCAACTGACTCAAAAAGTTTCTAAGTCTTCAAAGGTATCTACCTCTGATCTTGCTATGAGTCTGCCTGTCATACTTTGACTGTGCTTCTAAAAAGCGTTACTCCTCTTGATCTTGGTCTGATGAATACTTCAAATTCCTGCACACTCCTTGCGTTCAGGGATTTCGATAACTCAGATCCAAAGGGTTTCTCAAAGAGAAATTACTCTCGCCCTCCCGATGTTCTCCTTTTTTCTCTGTGCTGACTTTACACCAGATTCTAACGCAGGCTCGAGTTATTGCAGATGAATGTGCTCACCTCACATCAATCACTTTGCACCCCTTACAAAGGGAAAGTTTCATGCTATCTGTTTTGGACTTCGGAATCAAAACATATTCCATTGATGCACTCCTTGCATTCTGTGTGCACAACTTGCACCACTCGACAAAAGAGAAACAATTGAAACTTATCCTAACATTCATAGTTCCATATGCTCATAACAAAATTCATTCATTCATTCATGAAAACACAATAACAAGAAATTGCAAACAATGTCCACACCATGCATTGGATAAATTTTCCTCTGTTATATTCCAAAGTGAAAATGGTTACAATTGTAAATGAAAAAAAAAACTGAAACTCAGAAATCTCCTACTAACTTGCAGCTAACTAGAAACTAACTTCTATCTACTCCCATCTAACCTCATTTGGGTGTACAAAAACTCTATTTATCTCAGAGGGCTCTTAGGGTTCTACATCAAAGATTATCCTGACAACTATCCTAGTGCAGTCTCATTCTAGAGCTACAGTGGAACTCCCACTTTGCTCTCGATCACTCAAGCATGCCTGAAAGGATTCTTCTAGCACTAAGTTAAGGCAGACTTAAAAATATCTTCCATAATTGCCAGCGTTGATTTTTCGTACAGATTCCCAGATGCTGATAGGTCTTGCTCCATGCAATTTCTAGTGATGCTCCTGCATCAAGGAACCTTGAAGCTAAAACTCTAATTTGGTTCTAAAGTTGTATGTGTGGTGCCTTTACATAGATTCATTTATATAACATATCATATGGTTCCTTTTAAAACCAAATAACATATGTGTGGTTCCTTTTAAAACCATTGAAATAACATCAAAGAACATATAAGCAAGGTAATTATATTTATGAAAACACCGACCAGATGTAGACCTATGATGTTCTTCCTAGCCATAAATCTCATTGCTCATAAACTCTCAGCAATGGATCATCCCCGAGTTGGGGCTATGACTCCATTGGGGAAAAAGCGATTCCTAAGTTTTCTAAGGTCAATAATCAGAACCAACTATGGTCTAGGATTTGTTACTAAACCTCAGTGACACTTCAACCTACAATATCTCATTCCCCATTAGCCTGCACAACCCAAGGTAGTGTTCCCCATTCTTTGCACTGTGGTCCCTCAGGTTGCATCACTACCCTTCCAAGTCTCCAACATAGGTCGACCAAGAATAATCAGAGCATTGTCTCTCCATTATTTCCATCTTCCCTCAAAGGTCTCCAGGTACCCTCCAGGCCTCACACTGAGAAACCTATCCACACACTTTTCCCTCTAGGGTTCCAACCTGCTCTAAGGAAACCCAAGTAGAAGTGTACACACACCCAGGTCCACCTACGATCCACAAGGTAAGATCCATAGTCTCCAATAACTATCTTCCCTAGAGAAACTCATGTAATCAACATGGTAAAAATGGAGTGAATGAATGGAGAATTCAACCAAATTCCCCCTTTTTATATGCATATATCATTTTTATATTATATTATTATATAGTATAATAATATAAAGAATTATGTTATTATATAATATAATATACATACCTAGGGAATTATTATACTATATTTTCTTAGCCTCCTTAGCTTAAGCTCCATTTACCTGTCTCTTATATCCCTTTTCCACTCATGGATTTTTATTCTCCCATACTCTTTTTATCCCCTGGTCTATATTCGTGGTGTTATTTTATTAATTACTGCATAGGGACACTTTATAATACAAGATCTCTATCTTTTGATCATCTTTATAGGCACTCTGACCCAAACATACCGACTCACCAACCTAAGTATCACATATACAATATATTTACAATACAAGGATCGACTTGGGTATTACATTCATTTTAGTTTCTTCCTTCTAATCTTCCTCTTTTGCAACATTTATTTGTTCCAAGTGTACTTCTCAACTCTTCACCTAATCTTCTAGCTCTGCTACCTTGGCATCTCTGTGTTTTATCTTGTTTTTCATAGTGTCGAGATCAATATCCTTCACACTCAAGTCAACCATGACTTTTTATAAGCCTTTTTCTAAGTCTAGTGGAGTAGTTGTCATTGTAGCTGACTTGGATTCCTGAAATACTTGAGTTTGTTATACCTTCAGGACTTCATTTCCAACTTGGAGGCATTCTATGATCTTTCTTCTTTCCAACAATTGCTGGTAAAGTTGCTCATTTCTCTCATGACTAGCCTACAAGTCTAGAGTCTAGACATGTTGTACATCAAGAACATTTAACTTTTTATTAAGGACCTTAATCTAATTATTCTTATGTTTGATTAAGTCTCCTACAATAGTAGGATTCTTAGGATTTTCTTCTAGAGAAATTATCTTCCTCTCCAACTCATTAATCCAAGTTTTTTTTATCTCTAGTGGCCAACCTCTCTAGATTCAACTACTTGTCTATTTGAATTACCATGTTTTTCATATTCCTTTCATTGGTATAGGATTGAAAGACTCATCTATATAGAATATCAATTGTCTACTTGTGCGTTTCAATAATATTCACGGGGTGGGTATCACCAAGATTCACTATCATTTGAGTGGCTTTGTAATCTATAATAGAATGAAACTTAGGTACCTTCGAATCTAGTACAACCAAATTGAATGTACCTTTTTTGTAATCCACAATAGATAGTAACTTTGTCTGAGATGTGTTTTCTCCCTAAACCTGATGATACATTTCCCTTTTAACCTATTGATTTTATCTCTTTATATCCAAATATTGAGAAAAGAGTGAGGGATACTTATCATAGGTTCCTTCAGTTGTAGAGGTCTTTGAAACTTCTATTGTTGATAACAGAGATAAAGTGAGGTGCTCAATAGTGATAGTAGGTCCCTTGAATATGAGATAGCTTCACTTGATCCTTGTGTGATTTGCAATATACCCTTCCCTTTACTTGTAAACTCATCTAAGAACCTCTGTAAGTCTAATTATTCATCACCTATAAGATTTTTTCTTAGTTGGTCATTTTTCTTCTCATAAATGTCCATTTCAAAATGTATCTCTACAAATGTCCTCTTTCCAACTTGTAATTCTTGTTTCTAAGCATTCTAAATTACATTGGATTGATCCATTGATTGAGTAGTATTTTTATTTTGGGCCTCTTCCTATAGAATATTCATAACTGATTCTCATTAATCTAGGTTAGCTGTTCTTTCCACTATAGGATTTGGATGATGTTTGTAAATGGGCATTCTGGATGCAATCACACCATGTGGGTCATACACCCATTTGTTTCCTTTTTCAAATTCAGTTGTATTATTTCCTCTGCAATATCTAGAGTAGTTATAAGCTTGACCAAGAAAGGGAAAACCTATTGAGGAAGTTTAACAACAATGGCCTGCCTATACTGGGAAAAATGAAAATGATCTGAAATGAGCCTCTTGTTGATGTATTTCAAAGAAAATATTCTCAGAGTTAGGAAAATTGGTAGCTTGTAAGGTTCCTATTAAAAACCATATATTATAATAAGGGTATGATCCTTGGCCATGTACCAATAACCTAATCTGGTATCCTTATCTACAACATATTTTTGAACTCAAGAAACATCCTATGAGGCTGAGTGCCATGGAGTAGAATGTAACATGCACTCACGAACTTGTTTACATAAAGGTTAAAACCTTTGTTCTGGTATTATTTCCTCACCTCATTAATCCACTCTATTAATGGCTTGGTTTTACTTGAATTATCTATTGTTTTGATCCCAAACCTCTCAAAATAGGAAGAATTACTGCAAAATATGAGGTACACCAAGTAGGCTTGGTACCTAAAAGAATTGATATTGTGGAAATTTGACTGTTGGAAATTTATGAATTCATGTAAGAACTGACAATAATCATATTTTTTGAAGGTGATTGAATCCACTGGACATTAGACAAAAATAATCCCAAAAATGGTCTCATCCATTTCTCCATTATGTTCATAGTCTAGAACCTAATAATTTATGGTTGTTGGATGTATGGGTTGACCTGGGTTCTAACTTAGTTCTCCAACAAAAACATTTTTATCATCGACCCTTCTAGTAAACCATAAGTCTACACCATGAATATAGTGCACAATGCAGTCTCACCCGAGATGGCTTATGGGTGATTGTGTGACCCAAGTGTCTACAATTAGGTAAGGTTTTGGGGATGTTCTATTTCTTCTATTCACACTTTAACATGGATTATACCATAATATTCATCATATCTATTACTTTTTCCATTCAATGACATACATTCTGCATTATTATACTGGTGCATGATGTAAATAAACCCTAAAAGATGCATTCATATAACCATTCATTCATTATAGAGAATATAAAAAGAACACATCACACATAAAGACACCATTTTGACCGTGGTTCACTCCCCCTAGGCTACATCCACAAAGATCTTCTGCTTATTTCTTCTTCTTCATCAAAATAACGCTGCACGCATTACATCATAGGGTTTAAGAGTAGTGGTGAGGCTAACCAATGTCACACCAAGCTTCACAACTTGCGACCTGACCCTCAGTTACATCTAAAAAATGAATCCATTAGCTCCTCAGCTGAATATACCAAAAACTCAAGACTCAAAAGAGGTCCTTCAAAAGTAATTTTTTCTCTCTCAAAAAGGATACCTCAATCTACCTCATACATATTCTATTTATATCATAGAATGGGTTAAAAAACCTTACACTATGACTCAAAAACCTTAACGCTAAGTGAACTCCACTTGTCCACTTTCTAACTACCTTTTGTGCGGTTGGTATTTTATCCAACCATTCCTTCTGCTGATCTTCTTTCTTTCCTAGTGCATTGCTTCCTTTGTCCTTTGTTGTGCTGGTCTTCCTTCTTTTCTAGCATGTGATTCCACATTTGGTCCACTCTACCTTGCTTATTGTGCTTAACTCCAAAAATTTACTACTCCAATAGGCCCCCAACAGTAACGTGTGGCTTGTCCTGAGCCACTCAGGTCATGTGTGCCTTTTGCACTGATTTCTCTAAGTCCTAGAACTATTGTGATATTTCATCCCCTCTCTCCTTCAACTACATGTTATTCTCCGTGAGGGTCTCCACAACCTACATTGTAACGTTCTCCTTCAACACTTTCATTCTTTCTAAGTGCGCATGTTCCATTATGGATTTCTCCGTTTCTAACTCTGTGATCATATTTTCCACTCGCTCCTATAGGGGCTCCAACTGAGCCTGTCTAATATGCCTTTTCTCTTGGATTGTCTTCACTTCCATTTGTAGGTTTTTCATCTCTTGCGCGACTCTTAGTCTCTCTGAAATAGTCATTGTCTTATGCTTCTACTTGAGATCTTGTACTGTTGTATTCAAATTTTCTTCTTTCTGATCCAACTACTGGATCCTTTCATATTCTTCCAGGCTCATCTACAACTGCATGGTCTTCTCATACAAATATTTTATCTCCTTTACTTCCAGTGCAAGAAGATCTATTTGTTCGGTTGCCTGTTGTTCCCTTTATGTTATGACTTATGGTGGGGTAGTGGGTTTCATTTTCACTACTAATTCTCTTATCTCTTTCTTGTACCCATCCATCACCTATGCGAACTTCTGTAGCTTATATTCAATGTTGATTTCTCCTTCTAGTGTGCTCTTTGGAATTTTCTGGAAGACTTCTTCAAGTCTTTCCTCCAATATATCTATGCGTCATTTCTCTTCTTCTTGTTCCAATCCCACTTGTATAAGAATGGTCTCCAATAATTCCTTAGATTCCCTAACTATCTCTAGGTTTGTTGCATTTGTACTTGCTATATATTGAACCACTTGTGATGTTCTCATCTATAACTTATTGATCCAGAATCAGATCTAGGAGGCTTCCAGGTCCAAAAAAGGCTCAAAACTGAAAGTGCTCAGAATCAGACAAAACCAATTCCATTGTGACTGGATCGTCATGCTGATTTTGACCATATATTTACTTTATCAAATGAGTGTTGTATGCAAAAGTTATCGCACTCTGATCATTTTTCAAAAAAGATAAAAAGTCAATAGTTAAACTAGAAAAAAGTCAATGTTGACGTCAGCATGACATCACCAAGTTGACATCAGCATAGTGACATTTCGCAGCACGACAACAGAGTGACTCGACAGTGATAGGGACTAGTAACATGTTAACACATGGCATAAGAGGACAACAAATGATGGGGTGCCACGTAGCCCAGACATGGGTTGCCACGTGGCACCCATGAGTTGGCTAATTATTTATATGAAAAAATTGTTGAACTGGACGAGAATTGAACCGACAACCGCTTCTACAAGCATAGCACCTTCATAAAGGCCCGACCACCAAAGCGCTAGACGTGTTTCTTGTTTAAACAATCCACTTTATATTTATTTAAAAATTCATTTGTTTTGATATGGGTGGAAGAGGGCTGGGGCTAAGCCCAAGCCCATGGTTCATTTTATACTATGTAACCACAGTGTACAAGGGATTGGGCACTCCTTCGATGACGTAACCGTCAGGTGCAGGGCCACGTTTAAAATCAAATGAAGGGGCCGATATTTGGGGTGCCCTCTATTCATATGGCTCGGGGTATAACCTTTGGCTAGCGCGCAGAATAGGGGATGCAGACCTATGTTTTAATGCCACATGACCTCTATGTTCGGTAAAAGGGCCAGCGCATAGCCCTATGGTGTGGCACTTGGCCACCTCTTTAACCATATGACCACATTTAGAGGGGCACACTGAGAAAAAGGGGCTTAGAAATATATTTAATCAAAAGTGGGTTTTATACTATGCTTTTGGGATTTTTTTAATTGATTCATGCCTGTTATTGAGGATTTTGGCCATTATTAGGAGATATTGGACTCCTTTTGAGCCCAGATTTTGGGAGGAAGTTGGGGATGGGTAACCAACTTCAGATATATAAAAACCAAGCATGTTTGAGGCCATGGGGGTGTTCAGATCAGAGTTATGTTGAAGCAAAGCCAATCCAAAGCCATTTTTATGCAAGGAAGTTTTCGAGGGGCAGACGCTTGCGGGCCATTTCTGGGAGCTACACTCGATCTTTTTCAGTGCTGTCAGTTGTGTTGGATTTATGAGGTTGAGAAGAAAACAGTGAGACCAGTATGATATCCATTTGATGTAATTTTTTTTTACTTTGAAATCACTTAAGAATTAATAAAGAAGCCTCCCCCACTGAGACAAAGGTCCGAAGACGTACGCAATTTTGTATCGAACTCCATTATCACTTCTCTTGTTATGGTTTGTTGTTCTTATTGCTTCATTTCAGATATGTAAATTGTTTTATGGCTGATATATATTCTCTCATATTCATCCTCTTTCATTAGCTAACTTAATGGTTAATATACACATGCTTGATAACTCAACCGCAAACATTAAAATATATTTTCGGATCAAGTGGTATTAGAGCTAGTTGACGTTTGGATTTGATTTTTGCAGGGAAACGATATAGCATGGTGAAGGTGAGTTTTTTAAAGAGAATCCATTATTTTTATTTAGAAATAGAGCTTCTCACAGTGAGAAGATGGCATCGGAAGAGGGACTTTCTTTTGATGAGAAAGAGTTTCAAAAAACTTTCCTTGCTATGTCGTAGATGGTGAAAGTTTTGTACGAGGATTACTTGGAACGAAAGAGATCGATTCTTGGAAAATATTGATCCAGGTGGATATCAGTGGCCACCCAAATTTTTCGATTGGCTCAAAATAGTTTTCTGACAATTTTGACAATTTACTATTTTTAGCAGGTTTTAACTTCCGGGGCCATTTTGAGGGCCTAAATGAAGGTTTTTTAAGATTGAGGTTCTCAATGATATTTGAAGGAATTATTAAACCTCCAAAATGAATCTCCTCGATGATACCTTTCCAACGAGCTATCATACACCTAAAATGGAGATTGTATGCAAAAGTTATGACCCCGGGAAGTTGATGTACTAACTTACCCAAACGGGGCCCACATGACTTTTGGTGCTCCATCTCCTAGGGTTACGTTTTTGGATGTTTAGGGTTTTTGGAATTCATTTTTATTGTAAAAATTCCTTCAGAGCCTCATTGTAATCATCTTCTTTTGAATGCGAGTAGCTGTCACATCTTTTCTCAGAGATAAGCTACCACCATTCTAGCGAGTCTTTCACTCTGTATTTTTATAGTCTTTGTACATTTCTTTCATTAATAGAAATCGTGTATTACTGTATCTCTGTGTTTATGGTTGAATCTATGATATATTTCTGTTATATTATTAGATATATGTGATATCTATGTGCATTTCTTTATTATATCTCTGCTCTCATTTTGTGCCAAAAATAATCCGGATCAGTGGCATCAGAGCAGGCTCCTCTTGATCATTTTTTCAGTCCATGTCCCCGACGAGGTCCGAGTATAGAAAGTTGGGTCTCAATATTGTATCTCTTGAAGAGAATATCTCTCAAACACCCAAGAAACCCTCAATGGCAGAAGAAAAGAAAAACGATGGAGCAAACGATCCTATCAATCTGTTGCTTGAGCAAGCTCTCACGTGACAGAGGGATGAAATGATGAAGAATTTTTCCCACATCCTTCAACTCCTGCCAATAGCATCAAGAACATCTTCATCAAGTGACCACTTTGGAGGCACCTCACCTTGCAAGGTACAAGTTAATTTTGATATTCTTGTATTTGAAGGACAGATCGATGCAGAAGCCCTAGAAAAATGGTTAACTCTGTTAGAAGGTTATTTCTCTGTTCACAATTTTTCCGACAAAGAAAAGATCACCTTCGCACTCCTTAAAGCTCTCCCTCATGGAAAACATTGGTGGGAAAGTTAATGGGAGCAAAGTTCCACAGAGGAGTCTGGAATATATGGGGCCGATCCCACTTGGGATTTTTTTGTGGATGCGGTAAAGGAACAGTATTACCCTGCTGGCAACTATGAGGACCAGTACATGAGATGGACCACACTGCGACAAGAGAGGGGCCAAGCAATTTCGAAGTTCACCAATACCTTCCATACCTTGCACACTAAGCTGGGTATCAAAGACTCCTGGTGACATTTGGTTTTGAAATACCGTGGGGTTATACATAGATACATCCAGACTGGAATGGATTTTCTGGACATCTCATCACTCGGTGCTGCTTATCGATATGTTGTTAAAATCGAGAAGAAATTTAAGCACCATAAAAAATGAGATTTCGATTCTGTAAATCTGCAAAAACCGAAGTATGACAAAGATGGCCCTAACAAACAGTCTCCCAAAAACCAGTCCAAGACACAGGAAAAGAAGGGTCATGGGAAGACAAAGAAGGACACCGAAAAATGGTGTGATTTCCAAAAAATCCCCTGGCACAACACCGATGAATGTCACTTAAAGCAATCATCTCTGGTTGAGATCAAAGACAAGGATCCGAACCCTGATTCAGAATCTGATTTTGAAAATACTGGTAAAAGACAGGTCATTGACGCAGACTCCACTGCTATTGTCACGACTGCAACAATTCAACCAGAAGAACCAACAAATCCTGAAGAGGGGGAGCACCTTTTTCATTCATAGATGTGGGTGAAGGGGACCTCACTACATTTTATTGTTGATAGCAGAATCCATAAAAATCTCATCTCAGCAGAGGTTGTCAAACAGTTGGGATTGTCGACGACACCACACTCGAATCCATACAACATCAGGTGGCTTCGACAAGGATGAGATCTTCGTGCCAACCAATAGTGTCAATTTTTACTTTGGGGGGTAATCTCTACATAATACCAGAGGTAGTTCCAACTATTTTTCCACCTAAAAATTATCACAAGGTAGTATCTCATACTACAAAATTCATCTTCCTCACAATCTGTTCAAAAAGGGGACAAAAGGACACTGTAACCACTACAGCCTCACCCCCTGCACCTTTTATCCAACAAAAGCAGGTTGACAATATTGCAACAAAGTGAAAAGATTCCTTATTCACATCATCCTCTCATGTAGCTCAACTTGTTCAACAACCTCAACTTCAACAGGTTCATGATAGACTTCCACAAACTAAGCAGCTTGCCGTCTCCAACAATACAAGCAACTCACCAAGATGCAGATCTAGAAAATGATTTTCCCTCTCCCTTGAGAACTCAATGAAATGGATACCATTACTTCCTAAGGAGGGAGGATTGATCCAAGTGGATATCAGTGGCCACCCATCTTTTCTAGGTAGCTCAAACTAGTTTTCTGGCAATTTTGGCAATTTACTATTTTTAGTAGGTTTTAACTTCCGGGGCCATTTTGAGGGCCTAAATGAAGGTTTTTCGAGATCAAGGTTCTCAATTATAGACAAAGGCATTATTGAGTCCCCAAAGTGAATCTCCTCGATGATACCTTTCCAATGTGCTATCATATGCCTAAAACGGAGATCGTATGCAAAAGTTATGACCCCAGGAAGTTGATGTACTAACTTACCCAAATGGGGCCCACATGACTTTTGGTGCTCCATCTCCTAGGGTTAGGTTTTTGGAATTATTGTTTATTGTAAAAATGCCTTTAGAGCCTCATTGTAATCATCTTCTTTCGAATGCAAGTAGCCATCACATCTCTTCTCAGAGATAAGAAATGTACAGTCTCTGTACATTTCTTTCATTAATAGAAATCGTATTATTGTATCTCTATGTTTATGGTTGCATCTCTGATATATTTATGTTCTATTATTGGATATACACGATATCTAGGTGCATTTCTTTATTATATCTTTTCTCTCATTTTGTGGCGAAAATAATTCGGATCAAATATTCGAAGGGAAAAGGTGAAGAAGAAGAGGATCCTCCTCAAATTCCTCCTTCACCTCCATCATCACCTCCTTCTTCTCCTTATTCTTCAAGTTCAAGTTCTAAATCTAATGAAAAGAAACATGTTCATAAACATAAGAATGAAATTCCATTGTTAAAACTTGATGTTAAATTTGAGTTACCCGTATATGATGGTGAAGTAAATGCAGAGAAACTTGAAAATTGGATGAGGCAGATGGAGGTTTATTGCAGTGTGAAACATATCAAGGATGAGGCCACACAAATCAAGTTGGCATCTTTGAGACTTGCAAGGACAAATCTCATCTGGTGGAAAAGCAAGTTGCAAAATGGAATGCAACAAGTGGGTAATGTATTTCCATCATGGCAAAGCTTCATTTCCGCACTTAGGAAACAATTCTATCGTTTGGGTTATAAAGAAAAAGCATTAATTGAATGTCAATCTTTAAAACTAAGAAAAGGACAAACAATGCAAGAGTATACAGATAGCTTTCGTAAAATGGTATTGATGTTGTATATCTCTTTACATACACAGGAAACCCTTATGAAGTATATAGGAGGTTTACCTGCACATATTAGAAACACTGTATTCATGTTTGGACCCACTAACCTTAATGAGGTTTCTATTCGAGTGACGTATATTGAAGCAGGGAAAGCAGGTGTATCAGGGGAATTGTATTCAAGTAAAGAGGACAAGAGGAAGTGGCATGGAAAAATGGCAAATGCAGTGGTAAGAAAGGATGACAATCCCTCTTGCAAGCATTGCAAGAAAGAGGTACATGATGAGGACAGATGTTGTTAGTTTCATCCCGAGAAGAGGCCAAAGTGGTTCAAGGAAAAGAAGGGAAGGCAAATAGTGGTAGCGACAACAAGACCCACAAACTTGGGATCGGATTCGGGTGACGAATCTAAGGTCTCATTGGTTGGTATGATAGGTAAAATTGGTGAAGGCATTGATTGTAGAAGTAACTTGTTTCATATAAGGACCATCATGCAACACACTAAGATAGACACATTAATCGACAGTGGATCTCAAGCTAATCTAATCTTAGAAGAATTGGTTAAGCAATTGGGGTTAAAAACACAAGTACATCATAAGCCTTACACACTTAAATGGATAAGCAACCATCATCAAATGCACATAACAAAATAGTGAACAATCAAATTTGCAATTTCATCTAAGTATGTGGACGAGGTAACATGTGATGTAGTGTTGTTAAATGAATTTGGAATGGTCTTAGGTAGTCCATACTTATATCATCGTAAGGCAATATTCTATAGGACAAAGAATCAATATCAATTAACCAAAGTAGTTCAAGACTATGTGGTTCATACTCATCATGTTAAAGCAAATAAAACACTTCAAACAATGAAACAGTTAAAGAAGGCAGTGCAAGCAAGCAACAAACCTATAATTGTTTCAAATGAAGTAATCGATCTTAAGAAAGAATAGGAAATGATTGTTGAATGGAAAATAAATCATAGGATGCTTCAATATAAGCTCATGTCATGCAAATATTACAAGTATATCAACTCATTTGCAATCGCCTTTTTTATTCTATCATTAGTAATGTTGTCTACATGGATGATAGTGGCTTTAGTAAGATGGAACAGGGTTCAAATGGCTAACAATATGTTGTCAGTTGTCATGATTGTGTTACAGTTGATCTCGATGAGACAGGTGCATAGGATAGAGTTCAGAGACAGAGGACAAGCTGGGTGGCCTATCCCGAGCTTGTTGACTGGTCAACAACCTTTTGGGGACCAAAAGGTCCTTTAGTGGGGAGGTGTGATCCAAAATTGGATCCAGGAGGCTTCCAGGTCTAGAAAAGGCTCAAGACTTAAAGTGCCCAGAATCAGATGAAACCAATTCCATTGCGACCGGCTCATCATGATGATTCTGGCCATATATTTTCTTTCTCAAATGGGCATCGTATGTGAAAGTTATTGCACACTGATCATTTTTCCAAACAACTAAAAAGTCAACAATCAAATTGGCAAGTCAATGCGTCAGCATGACATCACCAAGTTGACATCAGCATAGTGACATGTGGTAGCACAACAACAGGGTGACTGGATAGTGACAGGGACCAGTAGCATGTTAACACATGGAATCAAATAACAACAAATGGTGGGGTGCCACGTGGAAACCATGAGTTGGTTGATTATTTATATGAAAAAATTGTTGAACTGGATGAGAATTGAACTGTCAACCTCTTCTACAAGCATAACACCTTCATAAAGGCCCGACCACCAAAGCACTACACATGTTTCTTGTTTAAACAAGCCACTTTATATTTATTTAAAAATGCATTTGTTTTGATATGGGCGGAAGAGGGCTGGGGCTAAGCCCCAGCCCATGGTTTGTTTTATACTATGTAACCATAGTGTAAAAGGGATTGGGCACTCCTCCTATGGCATAATCGTTAGGCGCAGGGACACGTTTCAAATCAAATGAAGGGGCCAATATTTGAGGTGCCCTCTATGCATATGGCTTGAGGTATAACCATTGGCTAGCATGTAGAATAGGGGACATAGTCCTATGTTTTAATGCCACATGACCTCTATTTTCGGTAAAAGGGCCAGCGCACAGCCCTATGGGCTGGCGCTTGGCCACCTATTTAACCATATGACCACATTTAGAGGGGGAACGCTAGGAAAAAGGGGATTAGACCTATATTTAATCAAAAGTGGGTTTTATACTATGCTTTTGGGATTTTTTAAATTGATTTATGCCTGTTATTGAAGATTTTGGCCATTATTGGGAGATATTGGACTCCTTTTGAGCCCAGATTTTGGGAGGAAGATGGGGATGGATAACCAACTTCAGATATATAAAAACCAGGCCTATTTGAGGCCATGGGGGCAATCATATGAGATTTATGCTGAAGCAAATCCAAGCCAAAGCCATTTTTATGCAAGGAAGTTGTTGAGGAGCAGATGCTTGCGTGCCATTTCTGGGAGCTACACTCAGTCTTTTTCAGTGCTCAGAATTGATAGTGTTGTTTCTGCACTATCAATTCTGAGCACTGCGAATCATGGTACTGTTTCCTTTTTCCTTGGTTTCTTTGTTGTTGTGCCAGTACTTGTACTTTTGGTGCTCTTCGATGCCATTCTATTATTTGTAGCTAGGATACTAGGCTTCTACGTCATAGCAGCGTTTGCTTATTCCTTGCCTCTTGCCCCTTTCTTCCCTGCTACTGACACCTTCCATTGATCCGATCACTTTGTAAGCACTGACTAGAATTATTCAGTTGTGATGCAATAATGCATCCTTAGCCATGTCTTTTTAGGGTCTCTTTTTTCTTGGATCCACGTGTTATGTCTGGATTCCTTGAAATTGGATATCCTCTCATGTTCCCTCACCACTTTAGGTGATATTCTCCATGTATTTGCAATCTTCGTCTGCATCTATTGGATATACATGCCAAAAATACTTGCGTTGGATTTCCTTTTCTTGGCATCTATGTTGTGTCATAGAGTTTCATACCCCATTGTGCCACATCTTCCCGTTCTTCCAAAAAACACTGAGTACTTTAGATGCTCCCATGCATCTAGGGATATCAGAATTAACAACCAAGAATATTGGAATTCCATTCCAACATCCTACACATCCCTATAGTATTCTAATAAAAGGTTGAGCAGATATGATTCCCAAATCAGAACTATACCTTTTGTGCATTGATTCCTTCTTCTTTGACGTCCCTGCTGTCGTTTCATCTAGGGTTTCTTCTTCCTTCATTTTCTCATCTGTGGCAAGATAATACTAGACCTTTGGTTTTTCCTCTATTTCAAGTGTTCAAAATATAGTTTTTCATTTTCATTGTCACCCTATTCACCCTCTACGTGCGTTGTTCCTAGGGTTTCTATGGTAGGGTTCACTTTTGTCTTAGGGTTTTGGCCTTGCACTGATTGAATGACTTATGTTGCTTCTTCTTGTTGTTTTTCTTCTTCAATCCTTGTCGAGATAATAGATTCTATCTCTTTATTGGGGATATCATCCACATCAACCACTCCATTCATTTCTTCCAGTGTTCTGTTAGTTCTACGAGTCCTTCACGTGAACTGACTACATTGTCCTAACTTTGGCGGCGCCATCTTCTTATCTTCAAGAAAAATATAATGTAGATCTCGGCTAGGTCCTTCACAATTTCACACTTACTTGAAATCCGGTTGCACTATCGCCCGAGTATTCAAAAATCACAAGTGTTTCATATTTTCTTGACTTTTCCCCTTTTATAGACTCTGCCATTAATGCTTTGACACGTCCTTTCTTTGTTGTTCACCAGTTCCACTTTTCTAGTCATTCCCCATCCCGTCATGTGGTGTTTAATTTTCCTGCGTATAGTATTGTGAATTATTTCACATTAATTTTCTATCTATTGTGCACTATCATTCTCAACTATCTGTCTATCACTTATTCTTCTAACTACTTTTTGAATTTTTCTTCATTTTTCTAGTTTTTTCTTCCTTTTTCTTCTTTTAACTCCTACTATTTACAATATGTACACATTTACTTGTTGTGATGAAACTACTAAGGGTTAGTGGGTTGAATGTCCCGATATCGATCTCAAGACTGTCATCCTCACATTCAAAAGTAAGCACATAATTTTGTTGCATTTCTTCCTAGTTGGTAGTTTCTCTGCGTTGTTCCAACTCGATGTATCAGTTCCTTGGGATGCCTTCTAGTGTGTGAATAAAGTGATTTGGAAATTCTTCTGGTGGTATTAATATCCACTGGACCATACACCTATCTATGTGATTTATGGGTTTCCCAATCCCAACGTACTTATCCAAAAATATGTTCTTCTACTCTACAACAAATCTAATGCGTAGTAACCTCTTGCACTGAAACCAATTTTTAATTTTCTCCTTATGTGTACCCCACCAATGAGAAAGTGTTTCTTTCAATGTGATGTCTAAAGATAATAGCCTTTGGTTCTCTAGAATTTCCTGTTCAAATTTTGCTAAAAATTATTCTATATTACTCCAACCATTGAAAGTGGGAGGCTTTCTTACCTCAGATCCAATCCATCTTAGCACGCGCGTCATTCTGGAACATATTCTAGTGGATATCGTATGTAATTATTGTTTCTAGTTTTCTAGTCCTATGTTAGAGTATGAGGCACAATAACTAATACTCCTCCAACTCAACATTCCATCTCCAGTTGGGTTGATGTAATCCTCTTCACACGCAATGGTTCTGTAAAGCTATTTTATGTCTTCTGTGAGGATATTGTCTGTCATAGGTTCCACATACCTTCCTCCTTCTAAGGGATGCAATGGTGAAATTAATATGTATTCTCCATATTCAATGATAATCTTCCTTGTATTTAAATTGATAATAACCTGGTTATCAAAATCCTAGTCCAAACCCAAAAATGCTGGATATGGTGAAGTGTTGTCTACTATGTCAATGAATTTAAAGTCTGTCATTGTGTGCACACACTTTAGATCTACTGGTATCACATTCAATCTACTAATTGACACCACTCTATTGATTTGATAACTTCAACTGAATTGGTGAATATCCCGATTGAGGGTCTCCCATGTCTTCCCATGTCTTCTTTGGTAGAACATTGACTTCAGAACCTAAGTCTAGTATAATATCCCCCATATTGAAATCTAAAATGTTTTCATTCAACCTAAATTCCCTACTTTTTCTTCTCTTCTTACGGACCTGGTTCACTGTAATTACCCCTTCTTCTTCTCTACCGTTACACTTTTCTAACAGATTTTTTAATATTTGTAAAGATGACTTATCATTCAACAAATTTACACAAGACCCCAAAAAATTTATTAACTTACTTACCTTCTCTAAAGGCTTCTCTTTGCTGTTCTGATCAAATACTGGCAGAATTTCATACATTGGTACATCATCTGTGGGCTTTGTTCCTGAAGTGGATATAATGTTTTTCTTCAATATTTGTTTTCTAGCTTCGTTGAACGTCTTCTTTTCTTTGTGTGCATAAAACGTCTGTTCAAGTGTTGCATTCCTCCTTACCCATTGGTATATATCTTGGTTCTATTTGGCTGCATCTGCTCTCATCTTAGCTCCACCTCTAGAAACTTTTTAGATGTTCTTCCCATCCTCTTCTCTGTTTTCTACAACAATCTATTAGACATTCTGATTATTCTAGTTTCTATTATCTTGTATCTTTGTCAATAGTGTTGGGCAATATTTGGTCTCATGGTCTATTGTGCGACAATACATACATGTCATAGGTGGCTGGGGACAATATCTAGCATAGTGTCCTATTTTTTTACAATTATGGAATACTACTGGTCCTCTTCCACCTCCAAATCCTCTGCCACTGCGACCTCCTCCTCTGTTCCCTTGATTATCTCTGTGTAGTGTGTTATATTGGGGTCCCTGATTATACTACGGTTGCATGTTTTTTTATTGAGGATGTGCATTATTATACTGTGGTGGCATTGCACATTACTGTCCATTGTTATAATGCATTGGTGCTCCAAATTGTTACATGTTATTATATGGTGGTTGTACCTAAAATGGATGCACATTATTAAACCACGGTTATTGCACAAGTTGTGCTATCATTAATTAATCTTATTGTAATACCCTAAGGCCGAGCCCTTGCTGAATTGTAATGATGTTTATAGGTTGGTGAGCCAAGTGTTTATAATATGGGAGGCTTATGTGTTGATTAGGTAAGACAGCCTAGATGTTGAAGGCTAGGGAGCCTGATTTTGTATATGTAAATACTCACATCATTAATATAATTACATCATTGCTTGTAGATCAACCATAAAGAAAGATTTATGGGGGACTAAGCTCCACTGGCTAGGAAAAGGGATGGGGTTGAGAGGATGGGAGAAAGGGATAAGATAAAGAGCTTATTGCCAATGGAATATTATAAGTTATTTCCTAAAATTCTAAGGTTTGGTAAATTAAAACCTGTTATCCTAAGTTTCTTTGGGGGGTGGAACATACTCCAAGTGGAGAGGAACAAGATTCCATGAAAGCCAAGTGTCAACCTGGGAGCAGGCAAATTTATGTTNTTCGCTCACCATTCTAGCCATGCTTCCCTTCATGCACACACTCAGACAAAGAACATCCATGCATAAGCCATATTCCTCCATTGTTGACCTTAGTAAGCTATGAAACTTGCAACCCATGAAGCTAACATGTTTTCTTGTGTGAAGCATAGTATAATTGTGTTATGCCTGCACCATATCACACCCCTAACCATTTTGTTGTTGTGATCTACATTTTCCCTGGATTGGTGTGGATTGTTTTCATTACCAGATCCCTTAAACGATTTTTCTATTGTTGTAACTATCCATTTTACTTGGAGCTAGAAAAAAGAAGCAGGTTATCAGGCATGTAGTTTGAAGAGGTAGGTTGTTAGGCCCATGGGTAGAAGAAGAAATTTTCCAGGTCTATGAGAAACTGTTTCCAGGTGAGAGAGTTTGCTAGGGAAGTAATTTCTCCTAGAGGGAGTCCAACAACAACTACAAAGCTCTCAAAATTCCCGATTTGGCTTGTTGCTAAAGCCCCTGTATGGGAAGTGGAGAATTCGATGGACTGCTGGACAATGAAGGTGTATATTCCTAAGGTGGGATAGGAATGTGGGGAATGAGAGTTTGTGAGTGGTGGGCGTACGTAGGCTCCTGGGAGGGAATAATTCTTGTTGCATTGTGCATCTTCGTGTGGTCTCAGCCTAGCCTAGGATTCCCTTTTCCCTAGGTGGAGTTTAGTCTTAGCTTGGGGGTGACCCACTACTGATAGCTTGGAGTATCCTAGTCTAAGGCTGGGAGGTTAATGGAAGGTTTGCACACAGTCGATGGATTTATTCATAAAAATATAAGTACCATATCTATGTTAATTATGTTGTGTAACCTATACATGTCATGGTAGTTATCTCATTGCTTGCATAAGCTGTTTATAGAAGATTGTTGTGATTTCCTCATTTAAATTGTGTATATATATAGATTGCATATTATATGTGTAAGAATATATATGTATGATGTTCCACAAATAGCTCTGTGTTTCACATCCCAATAGGTCTATGTTTGGGTATGGACAGTTGATTAACAAAAGAAACTAGATTGTTTTGGTAGAATGCCCCAACCTGGGATGGTGGGGTATGTTACAAATTGGTATCAGAGCCTAGTTTTTGACACTGAGCCTGAATTGGGATGTATAAGTGGTTATGGAAGAAAAATATTCGAGGAATTGATGTACAAACTGCCAAAGGGGAACTAAGAGAGATTCTGGGTAGTAATGGAAAGATCAGGAGGTATAATAGTTTAAGAAAGACAACAAAGAAAAGAGAGTGCAGTGGCTATGGGTTTGGAACCATGGAAATTAAATTTTTTCTATTAGATTTGTTCGGGAAGGGACAAATCCCTCAAAATAATTGGATCCAGAGAAGGTGCATGGAGTTTAAGAACCGAAGTCCTTCAGACTTCGCCCCTCCAACTGTTTTAAAACTACGACATAGAAAACTGCCAAAGCTCGGAGCTCTGAAGTCCCGGAGCCCCAAAGTTCCAAAGTTTGGAACCAATCCAAACCGTCCATTTCTAGGGACACATGTCTGAATATTAATAAATGATTGTAGTTAGATATTTCAAGGGTTGTTTTGTGTTCAACAACGAGATCCTCTAAAGTCCTAGAGCCCTAAAGTCCTGAATCTCTAGGAGGTGATTGTTCGATGGTTCGGCGTTCAGGAGGAACATGGTGTTCATTGGCGTAATCCTCTGAATTCTTGGAGCACCCAAGTGACGTGTATCATTCAAAATTTCAAAATTCGAGAGTTATAAGGTGTGTGGGAATGAAACCTCTGGATGCCCAAAGTGTCAACTTCCTGAAGCCCCGGATATTACATGGCATGATGACGTCACCTGAGGTGACGTCGATGTCCTCTAGGCATGCCACATGTCATTAGATTTTGTACTTATCATAGGATCCTAGAACCTATTGAGACTTGATACGTGTCGCTCGACAATGGGGCCATATGTAACCACCTTGATTATTGACAACAAAGCTAAGTGGACCCCAGAGGGTTTTGAAGTTTGGAGGTTTGATATTCGACCGTTCAGAGGATGGGTGGAGTATTGCAACAAAAATATCCGAAGATAGAAGTAATGAAGCTCCGAAGTAGTTGTTATAACATTAAATTGCTCCATACATGCATACCTATCATTTGGCCCTCTTACTTGCTATTTTTTCCAAACCATCATTGAGTAGCTCTTCTTAAAAACTCATTTTTTGAAGATGTATGCACCCTGCACCACTACTGCTCATGTACATAGGCCTACTACACCATTACAGCCTACGTACGTATGCTAGATGCACAATTACAACCCATGTATACCTTAAAAAGTTGCAAAAATTAAAAATTTGCATGGAATTCGTTGAGATTACGGGCTATTGGGTAGTTAACCAAATGATCTACAGCTTATAGCCCATCACCCAACTAAATAACCTTCATTTTTTCATATAAAAGGAGGTGTTGGGTTCTCATTCCTAAGCTAATCATAAGAACAGTGAAACTCTGCCCATTTCACATCCCCTCCTTGCCCCAAGCATTTGCAACCTTGTTGAGAGAATTGCATCAAAATTCCCCATTTTTCCCTTTTTCCTCCATCATAAGCCTATTCCATTTCCCAAGAAGAGGGTTGAGAGGAGAACGATACACAGAGGTGCAATTGGAGCTTGGTGAAGAGGATCTTGGACTAGGTTTGTGGAGTAGTCATCGACCTTGTTGTAAGTAAACATTGTGATATTAATAAAATAACTACTTTTCCTATCCCAAAATATGATATGTCAAATGTTTGCATTTGATTTATGTTTTATTATAACATCTAGCCCATGATTTATATATGAAATACATGTTTGTAGTTTCCTATTTATCTGTTTGTGAATGCAAGCCAACCTTGGGAAGAGGTTTGCAGTCAGTGGATCTATCAAGCGTGAGAGGATTGACACTAGACGTGAAGTAAAAGGTACAATTACCCGATCCTTCTCACTTTGTCTTTCATACACGAGTCTGGGGTAGGTTCGGGGTAGTTAGAAAAGTAGGAGACTTTTAGATGGTTTTGATCTACTTACATTGTAAACCCTAGTGTATCCATATGGGGGTTTTCCCACTCTAGCAGAACTGGAAAACATATTGGGGTGTACGTGGCCCACTGTGGGCCAGCATGCGTACATACACGCTCTGCTTTATAGACAACCCACGTACATACACATGATTCTTAAGCATAAATAGCATGCCTGTGTTAAGAAAAATTTTCTTTAAGAAGAGGCAGTCAACCTCTTCCCCGATTGAAGTTTTGCTTCTCAAGGTTTCTTGATTAAGTACAGTGTCTCTGTTTTTACAGTCGAAGCCTGGGTTGGATGTCAGTTTGCCTATCTTTTTAAATATTTCTTGTGTTTAATTTCAAAAGGGTTTTAGGCGAGTCTTTGAGTTGTTAATCGGCCTGTTTGGTTGATCCAGGTGGATATCGGGGGCACCCACCTTTTCCAAATAGCTCAAAACAGTTTTCTGGCCATTTTGGCAATTTACTATTTTTAGCAGGTTTTCACTTCTGGGGCCATTTTGAGGGCCTAAATGAAGTTTTTTTGAGATCGAGGTTCTCAATGATAGCCGAAGGCATGATTGAGGCCCCAAAATGAATCTCCTCGACTATACCTTTCCAACGAGCTATCACACGCCTAAAACAGAGATTGTATGCAAAAGTTACGACCCCGGGAAGTTGATGCACCAACTTACCCAAACGGGGTCCACATGACTTTTGGCACTTCATCTCCTAGGGTTAGGTTCTTGGATGTCTAGGACTTTTGGCATTCCCGTCTATTGTAAAAAGGCCTTCCGAGCCTCATTGTAAACATCTTCTTGCAAATGCGAGTAGCCGTCACATCTCTTCGCAGAGATAAGCTGCCACCATTCTAGCGAGTCTTTCACTCTGTATTTTTACAGTCTCTGTACATTTCTTTCATTAATAGAAATTGTGTATTACTGTATATCTGTGTTTATGGTTGCATCTCTGATACATTTCTGTTATATTATTGAATATCTGCAATATCTCTGTTCATTTCTTTATTATATCTCCGCTCTCATTTCGTGCCGAAAATACTCCGGATCAGTGGTATCAGAGCAGGCTGCTCTTGATCGTTTTTTCAGTGCATGTCCCCGACGAGGTCCGAGTATAGCAAGTTGGGTCTCGAGATTGTCTCTGTTGAAGACAATCGCTCTCGCACACCCAAGAAACCCTCAATGGCGGAAGAAAAGAAAATCGACGGAGCAGACGATCCTATCAGTCTGTTGCTTGAGCAATCTCTCACGCGACAGAGGGACGAAATGATGGAGAATTTTTCCCACAT
>ML807792.1:129448-163894 GCA_009831015.1 Picea engelmannii
ACGGATCTATTACGGGATTTGGTGAAATCCTGTAATTTCTGCTAAATTTCCAATTTTAATGCAAAAATTTAGAAAATTCAATTCTGAAGTTAAAGGATGACAAATATACCTTGGATAGGCTGTTTCATGGGAAATGTGGAATACAATGAAGGGAAAATGGGCAAATAAAGAAGCAAAAGTATGGTTTATGGAAGCACAAAAATGGACTCAACACTCCCATGCCGACTAAGTTACCCTCGGACATTTCGAAGTTCGAAGGTAATCCTGGCGAAGATCTAGGTGATCATGTGACAACTTTCCACCTATGGTGCTCTTCGAACTCACTGTGAGATGACTCCGTACAATTGTGTCTATTTAAACGCACTCTCATTGGAGGTGCCACGAAATGGTACATCGGGATTGACCACTCAAGATACTCTTACTTTAGCGATTTGGAAATGATTTTTCTGAATTATTTCCAACTACCTATGAGATATGATGTCATCACCGAATTTCTAGCCAACTTCAAGTAGACGAAGGCCGATCATATATCATATCACATCCAAGAATGGCGGCGTTGGAAGAGTTTCATAAAAGTACACATCCCACCAGCTTTCATTCTGGAGTGGTTCTTTAAGTCTTTGGTACCTTAGTTATCCAAGGATGTCGCAATGTTAGGAGTGTTTTCAAAGGAGGAGGTGATAATGAGAGCACAACAACTTGAACTGATATACTCTCAGTCTAGTTTACTCTATGATATTTTTCCAGATGTGCCACAGTCCATCATTGACAAGGCCAAACACAAGTATGGACCACACACCGATGGTATAGTTGGTTCAACACAAGAAAATCCCACTGATTAGTTGTCAAATCAATTGCAACAATTTTCAATACAGAAGACAACGACCAGCCAGACCTTCAGTTCGACTGCTGATCCTACCCAAATGTCAGACATATACAATGTGCATTCGATGAACAAAAAGGCCAACCAACACCCTGATGAAAATAAAAAACAGTGAAATAAGAAGGGTAAGGGGGGATAATAAACCCACCAACAATGCCGGTGGGGGAAACACATAGAAGATAAAGTCGAAGTATCTGTGTAACCTTTGCATGAAATACCATCCGACTCACCTGTTCTGTTGGCTTCCAGAGGCCCAAAAGTTATTGGCATAGCAACATCCTGTTGTGTTAATGAACCCATTTCCACATGGGAAAAATATGACGCAAGCCTATTCAAGCGTGGATGGGGGCAGTCAGGGGCCCCCTCCATCTTCTAGTAATCCCTCGACCCTGAATGTTTTTATGATGAAAGGTGACGATTACATAGAAATTAGGGCACACGATTACATAATGCTAGAAACTGCTAAAAAGGGTAAGGAAGCCATAAAGCCATCTTTTCCTCTCCAGATTGAGAAGACAATGGGAGAAACAATGACATGCATCCTGAAAGGGGTGTTCAAGAAATCTTCCCATAATCCGAATGCGAGGGCCACCCATAATTACTCTGTGGTGGAGGATTTGTAGCAAACCCCTTGTGTGATTTCTTCTTTGGAAGTCCTCTAGAGCTGTCATTCGCAAAGAAAGGATCTGTTGTCCGCTTTGGGATCTGTTAAGACCTGTAATCCAGGAACGATCATGCTTGATATGACTGACTTGAAACCTCATCTCTCTTACCACATTGCATTTTAGATAGTAGTGGCTGACCCCATGAAATATTTTACTTGGAAAATTTTTCGCACAATGGTTGATGAGGGTGCCTCGACTTGCATGATGTCGTTAGCATGTTGGAAGGCCATTGGCCAACCTGTTTGGTCTTCGTCGCCTACTTTTCTTACTACTTTTGATGGTCATTCTTTCAGACCACACGAAATCATTCCTTCTTTCCTCATGTAGTTAGGAGAGAAGAACGTGTGCATTGAAGTTGAAGTGGTCAATGTGCCTCTCAAATACAACCTTCTGTTAGGAAGGATTTGAACCTGTGAAATGCATGTAGTGGTTTTCACAAATTTTCATCTCTTGTTGTTTCCACATGAGGGCTGAATTGTAACCATTGACCATTTATCCTTCTCCCAGCCTAACCCTTGATCGGGGGCATCCACGGTGCCTATGATTGATAACCCTCAACCCGACATAGTCAATGTGGGGGTTGGTTTTTTCCCATCGTTGATGGGTAATTTTGATTACCTGCCTTCCTCTAGTGATGTCAATACGATATCAACTTCCCCCGAACAACCTAGGGATGAAATATTTCAAGTGTCGTTGTTCCGTATGACTTACTTTAACAATCTGTGGACTCTTCCTTCCCCATAGGATTTGATGGAAGGGATAAGGCATCCTCGAATGGCCATGCCCTTTTCCATGGTAGAATTGTTCATCAAGCTTCGACTGACCCCGACCTGACTCCCACACAGGAGTTAGATCCATTTCTCGAGTCTATTTGGGCTCAAGGTTCCCTCGCCAATACTAACTCTTTAGACTTGGTATTTCCCTCCGATGAGGAGATTATAGAGGCAATGACTGGTCTGGATAGACCTTGGGATGATCTCCACCACAGATCTTATTTCCTCCCAGAGTTAAGAAGAATAGAGGCAGGTGAATTCATGTTGACTATGACTAGAGATAGGTCTTGTCCTATTAATCCTCTGTCTATGCACACAGTTTATGCCAAGTGTAATATGGAAAATATTGTTGAAACAATACCTATTGACATCTCTAGAACCCCTCGCATTGTGGAGAATGTATTCATTGGAGTGGATTGATTTCCCGAGGAGATTCAGAGGTATACATATTTATTTAAGGAATTCTGCAAATTTTTTGCATGGTCTTATGAGGAAATTCCAAGAATTGATCAAGAATCGTCGAACATGAGATAATGACTTATCCTGACACCAAGCGGGTCCAACATAAGCTTCGTTCAATGAATCCTCAGAAAGATGTAGCTATGAAGGCTGAAGTAGAGAAAATACTCAAAGTCGGTTTCATCTACCCAGTTCAGTTGACTCAATGGGTGTGAAATCCCGTTCCGGTCAACAAAAAGTAGGGTACGATTTCCATGTGTATGGAATTCCATGATTTGAACAAGGCCTATCCAAAGAATAATTTCCCCACCCCATTCATTGACCATATTTTCAATGAATGCCTAGGCTATGAGGTCATTTCTTTTATGGATGGTTTTTCAGGATACAACCAGATACAGATCAAACCTGATTACCAACATAAAACAACTTTTATCTGTCGATGGGGCACATTTGCTTATCGTAAGAGGCCTTTTGGCCTGAAGAATGTTAGAGCCACTTTTTAGAGGGACATGTCTTTTTATTTCCATGACCTTAGACATTTAGTCGAGGCTTATGTCAATGATTTAGCATCACGATCTCCTAACAGAGTTGATCATCCAATGCACCTCTTACTAATATTTGAGTGATGTCTCTACTATTAGATTCACTTGAATTCTAATAAGTGCAGTTTATGCGTAACGCTAGGTCATCTTCTTAGTTTCATAGTTTCGACAATAGGGACCATGGCCAATGCTTTGAAGGTTGAGGCAATAGTTCAGTTGCCTCCCCCATGCATAATCCCTCAACTTCAAATATTATAGGGAAACACAAAATTTCTTCGGCGTTTTATCACAAGCTATGCCAAGATCACTAAAGGGTTCATGCGTTTACTGAAGAAGGGAGTCCCTTTATTTTGGGATGAAGTCACTCAATGCTCTTTTGAAGAATCGAAATGATCCCTCATGTCTACCCCTCTGCTATGGACTCCCAATTATAATAAAGATTTCTTATTGTACTTGGCCGCCGCAGAGTCAATCATTGGTATGGTCTTGGTTCAAGAGGACGATCTTCTCGAAGAGCATGTGATTTACTACCTGAGCCGAGGCTTGCCTGGACTGAAACTCAACTACTCCCATGTTGAGAAGCTTGTGTTGGCAGCAGTGCATGTTGTCTAGTGTTTTTGTCATTATATTCTTCTTCATAAGACCATCATTGTTGTCGTTGTGAATCCGTTTCAATACATGTTGACACGACACATCATTGGCGGAAAGATCAATATATGGATTTTTATCCTCCATGATATTGACTTGGATTTTGTTTTCACAAAATCTAGAAAGTCATTGGTCTTTGTGGAACTTATTTCAAAAATTTCGGTCGAATAAGGTGATGTTATGCCCGAAGAATTGCCGATTAAAGGAGATCTTTTTCTAATTTCATCTTTAGACCCCTGGTATTGAGATATACTAGTCTATCTCCAAATTTTGAAGTGCCCCACCTCTGCTTCTCACGACGAGCTTTGATGTATATGCCATCAGGCATGAAACTATCTCATACTCGATGACACTTTGTATCATCGAGGTGTAGATTGCATCCTTCGTCAGTGCCTCATTCACGAAGAAATGAAACTTGTTCTTAACTATTGACACACTAGAGCCTGTGGTGTTCATTTGTATGGGTTGGAAACAACCCAAAATATTCTACGAGATGGTTACTTTTGGCCGATGTTAATCAAGGATTGCGTTGAATCGGTCAAGAAGTGCCACCGATGTCATATCTTCTCTTTGAATATGAGGGCACACCCCACTCCCATGTTTCCCGTCATTACCAATGGTCGCTGCACCAAGTGGGGGATTTATTTTACTACCTTCCACCCAACTTCAGCCAGGGGGCATCGTTATATCATTCTATCAGTATACTACTTCACAAAGTGGGTCGAGGCTATGCTAACATTTAATAATGATGGTGAGACAATAACTCTCTTTATTTTTAACCAGATAATAGAAAGTTTTAGCAACCCAAAGGAGATTGTCACTGACCATGGCTGCCACTTTCAAAACAAAATGATGTCTGATTTAACATCAAATCTTGGGTTTAGGCAAGAGAATTCATCACCCTACTACACACAAGTGAATGGTTAGGTGGAAGCTGTGAATAAGTCGCTCAAGACAATTATTCAGGGAATGATCAATTCTACCAAGTCAAATTGCCATTTGATGTTGTACTCGACAATATGGGCCTATCGAATGTATGTGAAGACTGTCATCAATTTCTCACCTTTTCAACTCATTTACGGGCTGGAAGCAGTCTTTCCAATAGAGTGCCATATCCCATCTCTAAAGTTGGTAGTATAGTTATTGCTAGACACTTCAACACTTGAGGAACGCTTATTATATCTCGAGTAGCTCGATTAACAATGTCATGATGCAGCCTTAGCTAACGAGGCTCATAAGCAATGAGTCAAGTGTCAATATGATCAGTCCATTCGTCCTCAGATTTTCTCCGAAGGCGACCATGTCCTAGTCTATGACCAAGATAAGGATCCCCTGGGGGTAGACAAGTTCAAATCCATGTCGTTCAAACCTTTCATTGTGAAAGAGGTATTAAATAAGGTCACTTATCTTCTGGTTGACTTTGAGGGAAATGATTTGGCAGAGCCTAGAAATCGGCTCCACCTCAAGAAGTATTACTCATAGGTTGGCCGCCTGGGTGACTTCTTGTACATATGTATAGTTCTTATACAGTTACTTTTTGTCTTTTTGTTTTATGGACGTGTCATCATTTATGTCATATTTTTCACTCTGGCAGATGTCAAGTGAATCAAAGGTGTTTGTTGGGTTTGCAAATGGCACTAGATGACACACTCAGAGGCTTGCTTCTGCAGCTTGCATGATTTTCACAGCTCAGGGCTGGTTGCTATCTTTTAGAGGTATCTGTCTAGGTGACTCCACAAATAAAGTCATTGAGTACAACGCAATGATAGAGTTTCTTCGTGACACTTTGTCGCATGGTATCTCTCACCTCTAGGTCTAATTAGACACACATTTATTTGTGTCCCAGTTAAATGGCATTTACCACATTTATGATCCTACTTTACACTGACGATTCCTTAGGGTACGTCTCTTAGAACGTTCCTTTGATTACATTACGTGTATCCATGTTCCTAGAATATTAAATCATATGACATATACTATAGCTAATCAAGTATTAGATTTGCGTACTCTACACACATAAAAATAAGCACACACATTAGGGGTGATTTTAAGAACCCCCCCTAAATTTATATGTATAATAAATGGGCAAATATCCATGATACATAGGAAAAATTGAAGGCTATTTTATCAATAATATAATATGTATATATAATTTTTTGGCGAATATTTTTGTCAATTATATAATCTTGTAAAATATTGGCAAATCTTTCACTGAATTATAAAATCTTGTAAAATCCCAGTGAATCTTTCCCACTCCTAAAAGCAGGCATGGAAATTCCTAATGATCAAAATTATAGAATTGATGTAAGTAACAGAGTCACCACATTTTTCCTATATTTTGATGCCTATGTGTAGGGAAAGAAGACTTACCAAGAGAATATTATGATACACCAAACACCCAAAGGCAACCTGCTAGACAAAAAAACAAGATTGAATTTCACATTTTTTATCCAACTTATATGGACATCTCCTTCAAAGGGGTGTTGTCTTCAAAGAGAAGACCCCTTCCTCAAGTTTTCCTTCTCATCCACCTCATGATTTTTATGATGTTTCTCTTATCAATGCTTAATATTTGCCAAGATTTCATACTATTTCGAGGATGAAATAGAGTTGTTGCATCTTCTTGAGATGTTCCTTGTGTTATTGAATCATTTTTTATTGGAGAAACTTGTTGTCCTAAGTGGGATACAAAATTCACTAAGGCAACAAGCTCTAATTTAGATGATGTCTTGAACACTTTGAAAGATTCGTGGTCATAAGAAGAAAAACAAACTTTTCACTGTATTTATACTCACGATGACTTATGATCCTCATTACTATGAATAAGCTCATGGAAAGCATGGGATATGTTATAAAATAAGAATATATATCCTTGATGAAAAATGATATATGGGAGTCGATACCTCTTCCATTAGGGAAGTATATTTTTGGACATAATTGGGTCTATAATATGAAATTATATGTGAATGGTATAATTGAGAAGCATAAATCTTGATTGGTAACTCAAGATAATTTTGCTCCTATTTCCAAGATGGACACCATTTTGATTGTGCTTCCACTCATTGATAGTTTCCCGTGGAATATTCACTAGATGGATGTCTCTCAATTGCATTCTAGTATCGTGTACACTTGTTTCATTAATTTATAATACATTGAATATTTGGGTACCATGGGCACATGCCTATATTGATTGTCTTGGATTTTCTCTTGATTGTTCATGTGGAATCTCATGCCAATCCTAATCTCTATTTTCTACATATCAACAAGCTGAAATCCATTAATTAAGATCACATTACATTATTAACTTATTAATTACAAACAATTGTTTTATTAATCGAATTTGCAGCCAATAAAGAACCCATGCAATTATGGCAAGAAACTAAACTAATTTTGCAATATCTAAAGGGAACACTTAGTTTTAGAATTAACTTTAGTGTATGCACTTGTAGTGAAGAGATTCAACAACTTCTACAATTTTACAATGTTGATTGTGAAGGAAATGTTGACCAAATAGGAAATCCACCACACGTTATTTCTTTACTTTTGGAAATAAAGTTGTGTCATGGTGTAACAAGAGAACTTTTAATATTGATTTGTCACCATAGAAGCATATTTGTTTACTTTTGACAATAAAATTTTGTCATGGTATCACAAGAGAAATTGTATTCCATATTTGTGAAGCATTGAAGCATAATGGTCTCAGTTGCAAAGGCAAGGAAAAATTAATGTGATTGAAAAGGCTGCTATCAAATGTTGGATAAAGACCAACATATCCTATGATGTTATGAAGTGACATTCATAGTTTCATTTATGCCCCCAAAAATGTGATATTTCCTAGGAAAAGCAAACACATACATATACAACATCATTTGTGAAAGGAGAAGTTCCCTTCAACCTGGATTTTTCCCTTTCTGACATTCTAGCACTGGGTAAAGACCTTTGTTCCCTGTGCTTGGTCTACAATAGCATGTGCCAAAACTGCGTATTAGTTATTCCAGATATATCCCTTTTCACTCCTGCCCCTGGAAAGAATTTGTTGTGTTAATATACAACTATTTTCCTTCTTCATTGCTAAGGATACCTTAAAACTCCCACTACAAACATTTCAGTTGTAGCTTGTATTGTGTGATAATGCCAACAAAGACCTTCATGCATGTAGACTTAATGAATTTCTGAATATGCTTATGCAACTGTATGGAAATTTTTTCTTCATGATCATTCTGATATGAAACATTTAACAAACCCATCTCTATGAGTTATTTGAGTGAGATTTCCTGACCAAAAAGTCTTCCCCCCTTTTTGGTCATTGCTGCCTAGGTGGTATATTTTCACTCCTGCATAAATTGTTGAACAATAAAGTGAGGTCTCTTCCAACAATGGGGATTGAATTAATGGTGCTTCCCATGACATAGCCATCTGCTACAGGTACAATTCATGAAATCTCTTCATTGTAGTGGTCTCTTTGTCTTCTTTTTGTGCTTCCTCCATTGAGAATTCTTCATCAAAAGAGGCTTCCTCCAGTTGTAAATGACTATCTGTATTTTTTGATCCATTAATTCTATTTATTACATGTATATTCAAATTTTCATCACTATGGAGTGAAGATCTCTGATTAATTCCTGCCAGCAAATTTGATGAGACCACTAGGTCACACAGAACAATATAGCCCACAACTTCAGTGACTAATGTAGTTAGTTTAGATTTCCATTCCTAACATAAATCATATAAACATGACAAGTTCGAACTTTGACAAAACAATGGGCACAATTCCCAATATAAACCCATTCTGTTGAGATGGTACACTGAAGCATATGTCATTCTGATTACCTAAAGTGCTAGATATCACCCCAACACAATTCTTATAAAGAGATTCTTGTTCTCCTAGATTAGTTAGAGCTTCCAAATGGGCATACAAAATTTATGTTTCATTTTGATGCATGCTTAAGGAAAGAAAGTTTGACTTGAAATTTGTATGGAAACTTTCACCTTCAGATCCTCTCCACAATGATGAATATATATGAACCAGACCATATTGACACATTTTTTCTACATTGGCTTTCAAACCATTGCCAATTTTTTTCTTTTCCTTATCCAATATTGCACATATGTTTTTCCAACATTCAGCTAGAGTGGATCCAACAATCTGTTCCCCATCCTCCTATGTGATTTGAAACAGTGGAAACCAACTTTTCAAGGGATTTCTCGAGACTTCCATGCTCATGTAGTCTTCATCATAGAAGCTGCACATCGATCCAATATTTATTTATTACTTTCTATTGAAAAAGAAGAATATCAATGTAGGAATTGTTCATCTTGTAACCCTTTCCTGGAATATATAGTCTCTTTTTTTAATAGCCTCAATTTCCAATTCTTAGTATGAACCCTACCATGTAGTATGGCATGTCTATTATAAATTGGTATCACATACTAGATTGCAACTTAAACCCATTCACTTGATCCTTGGTATTTAAAAAATCAAGCAAGTACCCAGCCTAGTTGTGCGTGACAATTACCTCCAGTACCCAAATCAATAGCAACTTTGGTTTCCTTGTTCATAGCTCTAGAAACCATCAAAGTCCCCTGAAGCAAAATAAGTGTTGTTGATGATTGTTGTTCCTGCACTGCATGTTTCTTTCCTAGCCACAATCAAGGCCAATTTTGATTTCTCGGCTCCTGAAGAAAAATAATTGTTGTTGAGGAATGTTGTTCTTGCATTGGATGTTCCTTGCCTGGCCACATTCAAGACTGCTTTTTATTTCTCCTTGACGAACTGGAACTATTTCATTACAAAGGATTTCCAATATGAATGGCATATCAACAACCGGTAACAGAGGTTGTGTTATCATGTAGATATATTATATGGATGTGGTATATGGATAAGAATTTAATACAATTATAATGAGGTACTTCTGGATACAAATTTGCAATTTGAAAAGTAGTATCCTCTCTTTTTCTTTTGGAGTGATAATCCATGTGTTGAAGATTCATGCCTAGAAAAAAAATTCCATATTCAAATATTAAGTCAAAGTCTATTGGTATAATGTAAGGAGTAATATGTTTAATATACAATAGCCTCATTGCATCCTCAGAAAAAATATGTTCTTGGCTACAACAACCAGTGGGAAACCGGTGAAGTGGTTTGGATAAGAAATGATGTGCTTCTAGTCTATGATGAGTGACTTAAGGCCAAGAATTTATCTCCCAAATTTGAAGGGAAATCTAGTCGCATTGGTGAGGTTGTACTTGAAATCTAGGTACTATTGCTAGAAGCTTGGGTGATTTATTGTTCAACAAAAATAATGTTATTTCCACACAATATGTGTTACATACTATGGATTGGACTTTGGGGGCTAGGAACATATTTTACTTGGTTCCAATCATTTCTAGAGGAACTTGAGAAAAGAGGAGTTGGAGCTGAAGATCTGTTGTGAAACCAATATGGTAAAGTGGTATATAACTTGAGAAAGAGAGTTGTGTTTGCAACAGATAATGTTGTTGAGTATCATGCTATCATTTTTGGATTTGGAAAGTCAATCTAAGTCAAGGGATATCCTAAATTCATATGCAAGGTGACTCAAAATGTGTTTGCATGCAAATTCAAGGTTTTTGGAAAACCAAGTACACAAATATGGCTAAGTTGTGTGCAGAGGATTGGAAATATGTTGCAAACTAATTTGTGAAGGATTTTATAGAAAACATTATTGTTCATTATAGTGAACATAATCCATTGAAATTGACATCATTCTAGAGGTGAAATGATCAATTGTTTTCCTCTTGTGACAATGATTCCCTATTTGTCAATACAAGATGTTATTGTAGGCATACTCCACTAAGAATTCACAATTTTTAAAGGTATATTTGTGTTATTTTCTAACTGTTGTTTCTAAATTCAGATTGCATACACAAAGGTGCACAATTCTTAATCAAGTGAGCTAGTTGGAAGGTGGCATCAAGATGAATCTCTCCTCGATATCCAACTTGAAGTTATATGTTGGATAGATAATGATACTCTACATGAACACACAACAATTTAAAAAGGAGCTTCTAGTGATCTAGGAAATGAAGAAAAATTGTTTCCAGACTATAACACTCTAGCAAACATTTATCTTGAGGAAAAATTTATTGCCAAAGTAGAATCTACTTTTAAATAATTGGAGAGTAAAATGAAAAAAAAGGAGCATGCTACTTATGATCATCTACTTAGTCTGCAGGGTAGTCAATGGAATATAGATGCATTTCTATATTTTCAGAAAGGAAACAAAAAACCATGATTCTACTGTCAATGGAGATCCCTTTGCAACATCCTTGAATGTCTCTAATGACCTATTTGGTGCTAGTTCAATTCCTATTTTGTTAAATGCACGAGTCTCTTTTACTAATTTTTCTTTTACTGCAACTGTTGTTGCTAGCTTCAAAGATTCCCATACACCTTTTTCTACCTCCATGAAAAAATACACAGACCCCGTCATAGTTTTTGATCCATTTGAAATGTTGAACAAAAACTTTCGTTATTTTGGATGTGATTTAGAACCACACATAAAAAATAAAAAAATGAAAGCAAATCCAGAATAACAGAAAAATGGGGGCAGGTTTCACACAGTTAACTTGGAAGAGAATTGATGTCAATATTCATAATAGTAACCATAGTTTTGTTACTCACAATACTATCCAAGTTGTGGATACAAAGTAGGAATACTTTCAATTTTGGTTAAAGATGATTTAACCTTCAATATTATTACAAACATGGAGCCATCGACGTTCAAGGCTTGCTACACTATGAACATGACCACTTTGGATATTTTTGTTTCTTGTCCTATACGCATCACATTTATTTAAAATTTGTAGATGTTTTGACCAAGCTAAGAATGCCTCATTATTATTTGAATTATTTGAGTTAATTGTATTGGAGGTGGGGGTTAGACATATGTTTCACTTTGTGTCAGACAATGGCTTGTCTCTTCTAATTTTGCACCTGCATATATGATGTCAAGTGGCCAATATTATAGAAGTAAAGTCTTGTATGGGAAAAGGAGAAAACATAGGTTGAAGTCCTAATTCCTAGTCTTTGTACTCTCTCGTGTGGGTGATCTTATCATGTAGTTTGAGACCAACATAAGCATAAATTTAGGGAGAAGTATTTTCTAGGATATAAAGATTAGTCACCCTCATAAAGTTTGAATTATGGAATTTTACAAAGGGTTACAATTATTTTGAGAGAGATAAGTAGCCTTAACTGTTATAAAACTTTTGCAAGCTTTAAGGAGTTCAGGGATTTCTCCGAGAGAAAATGTGATAAGCATAAAACATGTTCATTCTTGAAATGTGGATAGTTGGTCAATTATTATGACAGCAGGAATTAGTGGAAAATTGGATTCCAACCACCAAGACATTCTCCATAAGGTTCTCTTCACCATAAATATCTATGCCTATCATGCTTCACCATGGCATGGTGAAGCATTGTGTTTCCAACTATCCTGCGAATAAAAAAAGGTCCTATATCCCAACCATAAGTTTCTCGATAGTTTCCTAAAATTTTCAGACCAGGTAATATAGCCCTACAACTGATTTTCATTAGGTATAACATCTTCATGCTGTAATGAAACCTTGAAGATCACATGAGACATAATCAAAAAATGACCTAAACCAATGCCTCAAAACTGGTGATGATGGCAGCCTGAACTTAGCAGATCGATCTCCAAGTCTTCTCTGGAATGCACATAACAAAGACCTTTTAAATAATCCTCATAAATATGCTACCTCGAACCTACATAAACCCCATACAATTGTCACCCTGGTGCATTAGCACATGCCTTAATATGCATTTCCTTTTTCAAAATGACAAAATAGGTGGTGGTCAGCCCTGAATATGTGTCAATGTTATGTCGGCTCTATCAAATTTATATTTACTTAGGTCAGCCCTTCATTTCCACAATTTAAACCATACTGGGACAGGTCAGCTTAATGGCTTCAATCGAAAATTTCACCAGTAATACCAACCCATCTATCAACCATAGTATATGTGAGTAAGGCTGCAACAGTGTTAGATATTAAGGTTCCACTGAAGAGGCATTTAGTTAGGAATTTCTCTAACTCTCTTATGTTCCTATTTCAATCATTTGTGGCATAATATACTGATCATTTCTAGGTTGGATGCTACCCAAAAATAATGAACATAACCTTCAAATTACCTCAGTCATTTTGCTACAAAATCTAGGTAAGAAACTTGCATTTTCTATGCAATCTCCTCCTCTTTTCTAGCTGGAAAATGAAATTTAGACTGCCATAGGCAGCCCAAAAACAATGTGGAACAAAGGTCATACTATCAGCCATATCTTTAGACATTATCAAAAAGAACAAACTGGAAATACTTATAGTGCATCCCTGAACTACTGATCCTAGCATTGGTTCAGTGCTAACATGAAAGTTTTTTTATAGTTGCTGCTACAAGCCCATACCAAATTGCATACCATCCTCTAACATTCTTACTTGATCACAAGATACACATAAATGCATATCTGACCTGTCCCCTGCATGATCAACTCTGGAATGACTTGTTTACTTATACAACCAAGGGATTCTTCTAAAATATGCTTATGAAAACAATGCCCAATACTAGAAATAGATAATAGGGCCACCATGCTTCAAGTCTGAGGTAAATATGAGGTCTGATGCTGTTACTATAGGCCTAAAAATATCCAATCAAGAAATGCACAAGGGACACACAAATAATGAGTATGTTCTGAGCCAAATTTGCATATGTTGGTGATGTGATGCTTTGTTTTCAGTGACCTGTTGGTGCTTTCATTCTCGCTAATTTTCCAGGACATATTTATACATTCCAGCAAACCAATCTTAGCTTCCTAGGCCAAGCATAAATATTTATGATAAACATCAAGTGTGCTAGTTCATGCAATGTGAAATGTAGCACTAACAATCATATCATCTGAGCACCATGATGCGATAGAGAACGTATCATAAGAAACCAAAGAAATCAACCAAGAGCATGAAATCATCAAGAAAAAACCACCAAGAGGACCACCATGCTCAACCACCCTGAAGCCAAAAATTAGTGTGTATAGCCCTGGAACTGATTTTCACAAGTAACGAAACCCTGAAGATCACATGAGACATAATCAAAACATGAACTAAAACAATGCCTCAAAACTGGCGATGATGGTAGCTTGAACTTTGCAGATCGATCTCCAACTCTTCTCTAGAATGCACAGAACAAAGACCTTTTGAATAATCCTCATAAATCTGCTACCTCGAACATTCATAAACCTCGTACAATTTTCACCCTGGCGCATTAACACATGCCTTAATATGCATTTCCTTTTTCAAAATGACAAAGTAGGTGGTGGTCAGCCCTGAATATATGTCAATCTTATGTCGACTTTATCAAATTCATATTTACTCAGGTCGATCCTTCATTTACACAATTTAAACCATACTGAGACAAGTCAGCTTAATGGCTTCAATTTAAAATTTCATCAGCAATACCAACCCATCTATCAACCATAGTATATGTGAGTAAGGCTGCAATAGTGTCAGATATTAAGGTTTCACTGATGAGGCATTTAGTTAGGAATTTCTCTAACTCTCTTATGTTCCTATTTGAAGCATTTGTGGCATAATCTACTGATCATTTCTAGGTTGGATGTTGCCCAAAAATAATGAATAGAACCTTCAAATTACCTCAATCCTTCTGCTACAAAATCTAGGTAAGAAACTTTCATTTTCTATGCAATGTCCTCCTCTTTTTTGGCTAGAAAATGAAATTTAGACTGCCATAGGAAGCCCAAAAACAATGTGGAACAAAGTTCATACTATCATCCATATCTTTAGACATTCTCAAAAAGAACAAAATGGAAATACTTATAGTGCATCCCTGAACTACTGATCCTAGCATTGCTTTAGTTCTAACATGAAAGTTTTCTTATAGTTTCTACTACAAGCCCATACCAAATTGCATACCATTCTCTAACATCCTTACTTGATCACAAGATACACAGAAATGCAGATATGACCTGTCCCCTGTGTGATCAACTCTGGAATGAATCGTTTACTTATACAACCAAGGGAGTCTTCTAAAATATTTTTATGACAACAACGCCCAATACTGGAAATAGATAACAGGGTCACCATGCTTCAAGTCTGAGGTAAATATGAGGTCTGATGTTGTTACTATAGGCCTGAAAATATCCAATCAAGAAATGCACAAGCGACACACCAATAATGAGGATGTTCTGAGCCAAATTTGCATATGTTGGTGATGTGATGCTCTGTTTTCAGTGACTTGTTGGTGCTTTCATTCTCGTTAATTTTCTAGGACATATTTCTACACTCCAACAAACCAATCTTAGATTCCTAGGCCAAGCATAAATCTGTATGATAGACATCAAGTGTGCTAGTTCATGCAATGTGAAATGTAGCACTAACAATCATATCATCTGAGCACCATGATGTGATAGAGAACGTATCATAAGAAACCAAAGAAATCAACCAAGAGCATGAAATCATCAAGAAGAAACCACCAATAGCACCAAAGGATCCTTCTAAGAGGACCGCCGTGCTCAACCACCCTTAAGCGAAAAATTAGTGTGTATAGCCCTACAATTGATTTTCACCAGTAACGAAACCCTGAATATCACATGAGACATAATCA
The DNA here is from genome assembly GCA_009831015.1 of Picea engelmannii. Classification (NCBI taxonomy): domain Eukaryota; kingdom Viridiplantae; phylum Streptophyta; class Pinopsida; order Pinales; family Pinaceae; genus Picea; species Picea engelmannii. Next base: position 145,084 of record ML807792.1, read on the forward strand.
AAATGTGACCTAAACCAATGCCTCAAAACTAGCAATGATGGCAGCCTGAACTTCGCAAATCGATCTCCAAGTCTTCTTTGGAATGCACAAAACAAAGACCTTTTGAATAATCCTTATAAGTCTGCTACCCCTGAGATTTCATGAGAAATGTTTTGATCCCATGCGCCTGAATAATTTCCATTACCAGAAAATGGGGGCGAAAAACCTATGAATCATTTCCATTACCATAAAATGGGGCAAAAAACCTCTAAATCATTGTCATTACTAGAAAATTGACGCGAATGGGAGGATCTAGTTCAAATTTTAAGAGGTGAAAATGGATTTCCATGCTCTTCCCTCACAAATATATGTGGGCTAAGGGTTATATATATATATATTTTTGAAAACAAATTTGGGGCTATATATAGGTAAACCCAAAAAACCTCCGTATGTAAACAATTCGCCCAACCAAAATTCCAAACCTCTTAATATCGCCCATCGGTGAAATTTTGCACCTAGAAATACCTATAACACACATACACATGTACATACATTTGTAAAAATGTGACCCATAATATATATATATATATATATATATATATATATATATATATATATATATATATATATATATATATATCAAAAAGTGTCAGAGTACATCGGTGTGCACAAACGCCTCAAAAATATATATCCGTATCTATATCTATATCTATATCTATATATATCAAAAAGTGTCAGAGTACATCGGTGTGCGCAAACACCTCAAAAATATATATCCGGTATACATCATAGGGATTATGCCCTAAAACATATACAAAAGAGTTCCCTTGACACATGAGATTCCATCGTATATAAATACGGGACCTATTGGCCCTGTTGTAGTGAACGATGGTGTTTTCTAAACGTAGTAAGAGTTGGACCCATGTTTATGGCACCCCAACTATGTGAGGTTGCATCGATGGTGGGAGATCCTCAATCTCGGCTATGGGAACTACATGAGTGAGAGCAGTGAGGTTCCATTACACCTGTCTCAAAACTCTCTCAACCTCTCCGGTTGGAGGTCCTCCTGTTGTTGTTGTTGGTACTGCCTCTGGTCGAGGATGTTGCCTGGTCCTCGAGAAGTCTATAGGATTCATTGGTCCCACATCTTAACATAATAGATACATAGTTGTTAGATACTCTGATACACATAAAAAATGATATATATAAAAAGGAAATTAAAAATTAAATAAGTTAAAAAAAAATGTACCTATCTCTCCTTGCTCCTCTCCATGAGGTACGAGCATGACCCAATCCATGGAAAAGTTTATTCCAGTGTAGGGGTAGTCCTCTATCACCATAATTTGTCGTGCCCACCAATCGAAAAATGCATCATCAAATGCCTATATGGTCCTTCCTCCCCCTTTTCGCAGTCGAAATGCTACCCATCTACACACTTCTGGGAAGGAGGCTACATGCCCCTACACTGTCTCTTGCAGAATAAGGCTGGGTGCCTTCTCAAAAAAGAAAGAGAAAAAAATGGTACCAAACCCAAAGTTTTTGTTAATCCACCCTCGACACTCTGTCAGCTGCCTCTTCATGCAGTCAAGCATGGTTGTGCTCCAGTCGTATGCTTGTGCATTTAAGCACTGCATCACACAATACATGTGCGCCCATGAGGCCTGATGTAAAGTCGTAGATCTAGTAATCCACCCAATAAGTAAAACTATCACCTTCAATGATAGGTTGGTAATCTTGTGGATTGGTACCTGAGAACCTACTTTCTCGGTACCAACCTCACAATGCATTCCGATCAGCTTGACAATGTTGTAGGGCCTAGGGGGGAAATGAACGCAAGTTGACTGGTTCCCCTCTCCTCGAGAGGCTAGTCAGAAAGTATATATCCTTAGTCATTGGATTCAACAAATTCCCCTCAAGCATAAATGCCTCAGCGTTAGGATGCCAATAATCCACCAAGGCATTCAACAGCCTAGGTTGTTCCCTCATGAGTGGAGACTGGTAGAACTTCCATAACCTGCATTGTTTCAATGCGAAAATAGCAACAAGGTCCTCATCGACCAAGATATCAATATCCTCGTGCTCCCTCTCTCTCTAGTGGACATACATCCTGTTACATGACAAGTTCAAGGGGGGAGTTAGCTATTTAATATTCATTTTTTCTATGTTATTGAGGGTGTACATGGGATGTCTTGGACACAATCGTGTATGCACATAGGTAGATTGTTTTCTTCCCATGGGCATATGCAAGCTGTCCTTAGACAACCTGGGTACACATAGGGATGCCCTTTTTTAGGAGGGGGAAGCCCCCAAAAAACTAAAAGAAATGCATAAACAATGAATGGAAATGCAAGAGGGATGAGTTTATACTTAGTTGGTCTGAGCAGAAGTTCATTTCGTCCTCTGAAGCTCCCAAAGTCAACTCTTGTAGAAAATGGTTCTTTTTTTCTTTTTGGTTAATTCTCAATATGAAATGGTGAAAATGAGCCATCAACTTCTATTTATAGAATTTTTTGGCCTTTTTTGCCACTTTTTGAACCATTCTGTCATTTTTTCTGTCTTGAAAATCATTTAATGTGGTTCTTAAGTTTCTTATTGGATGTTATGACGCACTTTGATTTTAGGTTTGGAAACTTTTTGGGCGATGGGTCACTTTTAAAGGTCCTTTGGTACAAGTTGTTTTTCCAACTTTTTGCATATAAGTTATGATTCCACCTCCACTTTCTGCATCTCATTGTCTTTTCTCCTTTGCCATAGGATCGATCCCACTTAAATGAAACACAGAACCATCATTGTTGCTTTAGAAGTGTCGTAATTAGGTGGTAGAGCCTACCTTTACATGGATTCCCTAGGTAGATCCTTGTTGCATTTTGGTTTTGATGCCGTCGTTAATGAATTTAGGGTTGGGAGTCCTTATTAGTCCTGTCCTGATTACAATATTGAGCCTCATACGTTTCATGTGTCATCACTCTTGGTTTCACACTTGGCACTCCAAAAAATGAGCATACTTTGTTGACTTTCAAGCTCGCTTTGAAATCCGAAAGAAACATCTGACGACACTATATTTATGCTTTTCAATCTTGTCTGGATTAACTGAGAAAAGTAACCTCTTGGAGTCTTCTTTAAGCCCTTTTTAGACTCTCTAAACATGAAAATATTTCGAAGAGATCTTGTTGTCCTTCACGCTCGCCAAACTAAAATTTCAAGGCACATCTGTCCAGTGCTAGTTTACCCTTTTTTTGGTCTGGATAGTCAATTTTATGAACAAAGGTATACTCTAGGAATTTTTGTTTTCTAGAAGAATATTCTTAGGTATAATTTTAACCGTTTTTCGAGCCCGAGGGACTAAATTTACAAAAAATGAACTCCCAAGGATTCCAAAGTTGAGCTCTTCTCAGACTCCTTAAAATGGAAAATATCATCGAGTGACCTTGTTCCTTCACACTCATTAAATTGGTCTAGAAGAACATCCCTTACGGAGTCCATAGTTAAGCTCTTTTCAGACTCCTTAAAATTGAAAACTTCACTGAGTGACCTTGCTCCTTCACACTCGTTAAATTGGTCCAGAAAAACATACCATACAAAGTCCATAGTTAAGATCTTTTCAGACTCCTTAAAATTGAAAAGATTTTAGAGTTACCTTGTTCCTTCACACTCATTAAATTGGTCCAGAAGAACAACCTCTGTGAGTGCATAGTTAATCTTTTTTCAGACTCCTTAAAATTGAAAAAATTGCTGAGTGATCTTGTCTGTGTCACACTCATTAAAATGGTTCTGAATATATGTCTTTTCGGTGCAAGTTTACCTCTTTTTCGAACCGACTAGACTATTTTTGAAAAAGGTACTGAAGTGGAGTCTTCTTTTACATTTTTTCAGACTCTCAAAACGTGAAAAACCCATCGATCTTACCTTCTCTAGGCTCGTGAAAAATACATTGAAGGGGGTTTCATCATGTCTTGCTTATTGCATTTTCTTCTCTGTGTCTTTGGCCTAATGTTGGCTCCATGTTTCTCTCCTTTGAAGCATTCCTTATATGCAAGACTTATAGCACTTTGCCTCTACAGCCTGACACCTTGACCCATGGAGGAATTTTCCCTGAGTGTCCTTTTCTTGCACACATCTCCTTTCTTTGAGCATCAGTGTGTTCCTTGCACTTGGAAATAGTATGCTTGCGACACTCATTCCTCCTTTTTAATGTAGCATTCTTTTATTTTTTTTCAAGCTCTTTAAAAATACTAAAAAGGACAAAAAAATAAAAAATAACCCAAAAAGAGGATGGGAAATATATATTCTTTTCTGGTAGCACAATGAGTCTCCTTTGGACAAAGAGAATCCTTTCATTTGTTCTTCAAGATTTGGGATTTAATATGACCTTAGGAAGCTATTCTCGCTACATAGTGCTGTGTCCTCCTTTGTTTGGTTATTCTTCCAAACACATGGAGAGTTTGTGTTGCCTCCTGCATCATGAACTAATGTCAATGTCATGCTTCTTGAGTCTAATCATCTTTCGTTCTCTTGTCCAAGGGAAGTTTCACCCAGCTTGATTTGGCCTTTCTACATTTTTTGAGCTCATGTCTGACCATCCCGAAAGTCCGATCAATTCCTTGTTCGAAATAGATGAAGTTCTCTTCCTGATCAATGAGATCCTCTTGTATGTTCTCGACAAGCCATTGAAGACCTCTAGGTAGTGAATTTGTACACCCACATTACACTCCTACCCAAGTTTTGAAGATCTTGAAGTTGTTTCTCAATCTTTGAAGGCCACATCTCCAACCATTAGGAGTCATTTGCTTCTTGAAGATGGATACTATACATGTATATCTTTGATTTTGAGATGTAGATCCATTGTGTATTACTCATGGATACACTTTATATAGTTATATGACATGGATTTGCAGTGAATTTGATTGGAAACCATGATTTATTTCATCCCAAGCATGGGTATTCCCACCTTGGAGAGACAACTATTATTTTTGCAGATGGCACCTCCCAAACTCTGGTCCCGGGCTCACTCGCTTCGTACATTGGTGAAGATCTGGTAATGTATTTTGGCCATCAGATGCTCTTATGAGCTCACACATTAGGGGGAATCTGTTATAACCCTAAATTTATCCATACATGCATACCTGTCGTTTGGACCTCCCTCTTGCTATTTTTTCCAAGCCATCACTGAGTAGCTCTTCTTAAAAACTCATTTTTTGAAGATGTACGTGCCCTTAACCACTACTGCCCACATACACACGCCTTCTACACCATTATAGCACACGTACATATGCTATCTTCACCATTACATCCCGTGTATACCTGCAAAAGTTGCAAGGAATTCGTTGAGATTATAGGCTATTGGGTAGTTTCCCAACTAATCCATCGCCTATATCCCATCACCCAACCGAATATCCATCCTTTTTTCATATAAAAGGAGGTGTTCGGGTCTCATTTCTAAAATAAGCATAAGAATAGTGAAACTCTACCCATTTCACATCCCCTCCTTGCCCTAAGCATTTGCAACCTTGTTGAGAGAATTGCATTAGAATTCCCCATTTTTCCCTTTTTCCTCCATCATAAGCCCATTCCATTTCCCAAGAAGAGGGTTGAGAGGAGAAAAATATGTGAAGGTGCACTTGGAGCTTGGTGAAGAGGATCCCAGACTAGGTTCGTTGAGCAGTCGCTGATCTTGTTGTAACTAAATATTGTGATATCAATAAAATAAGTACTTTTCCTGTCCTGAAATATGTGTCAAATGTTTTCATTTGATTTATGTTTTATTCTAACATCTAACCCATCATTTATATATGAAATCCATGTTTGTAGTTTCTTGTTTATCTATTTGTGAATGTAGAACAACCTTGGGAGGAGGTTTGCAGTCAGCAAAGCTATCAAGATCGAGAGGATCGACACTAGACACAGAGTAAAAGGTATAGTTACCTGATCCTTCTCACTTTGTCTTTCATGCATGAGTCTGGGATATGTTCGGGGTAGTTAGAAAAGTAGGAGACTTTTATATGGTTGTGATCTGTCTACATTGTAAACCCTGGTGTATCCATAGGGGGGTTTTCCCACTCTAGCAGTAGCGGAGCCCCGAAACTCCAAAGGTGTACTGCTGTGGATTCACCAATTCAACGGTCCAAGGGTTTTGTGATGTGCTAAAGGAGAATCCGCTAAATCCCGAAGTGTCGGAGCAACATGGCCTGCTGATGTCACCCGAGATGACTTTGGCACGTAGGATGTGTGCCATGTGTCAGTGGGTTATGAACCCTTTGAAGAAATTTGGTGTTGGTAGAATGTGACATGTGTCACCTACCTGATTGGTCCACGTGTCTGCTTCGTGTGTTCTGCCACGTGGAGCTCCTGGTGGTGGAAAAAGGAAGTTAAACTTGATGAGGAGGTTATCTATATTGGGGCCACATTAACTTCGATCATGATATATCAAAATTGATGGTCGAGAGCAATTTTGGAGATCTAAGTTGCATGAGAGACAATTCTGTTGGGTGGTCTCGCAATCCAAACCATGGTTTCCTAGAAGGGGTACATGTTAGCGTGGGGACGATTGCAAAATGATTGATAGGTTACTCTAAAACCGTCAACCCATGTCCTCGCAATTTGAATAGTATAAAGTTTGATGTGATGTTTTGAGTATTTATTAGTTCAAGAATGAAAACCGTGGTCCCCAATGGACGAGTGGTGCCAAATTCTCTAGTCTAGAGAATTGGAAATTCAAAGGAACCGGGTTGAGGGTTGCTAAAGTGGGAGGACTCCCGAAGGTTAGATTCCATCTCGACTGTTGGTCACAGAGGATGTGTGTCACAAGATTTTGTAGTTCAGAGACTTGGCACTTTAGAGGATCCATGGCATAAGCAGTCGAGGTCGGAGACTCTCGAGTCCTTAAGGCTGGACTCCATCTAGACCATTGATCTCAAAATATGAATGGTGCTAGATGCAACAGTCTAGAGACTAGGTGCTCTGAAAGGTTTAAGAGTATGGACAGTCTGGAACCCTTGAAGCCTGAAGTCCCATAATAAATCTCAGTCATTGGTTCCTGAGAAGCCATGGACTGTAGATCCACCCCACTTCGTGATTTCATCAATCTGACCATTCGAGGAAAAACAACATGGAATTTTTAAGAAGCTCCAAAGCAATGGAGCCTCGAAGCTCTGAGGATGTACTATGTAAGGATTCACTGGTTCAATGTTCGGGATAAGTAAGGCATGAAGAAACAAGAGCTTCTGAAGCTAAAAGTTCCAGATCCCCAAAGCTCTCAAGGCTTCAAATAAGCACTTGTCTGATAGCACTGGGTCATAGCCCATGGTCACATGCATTCAGGGGCCGAAGAAAAAGGGGATAAGTGCCTGAATTTTTTTTTTGAAAGCATAGAAGGGCTTAGAAAAGGAGCCTGTGGGGTTTTAATTTGTATAGAACTACACCCAATGAGGTAAAGGAGGCTTGTAAATATGAAGAGAGGACCGAACACTGAGTGAAGATCCAATTTGACTATGAGATGGAAGAATCCATGTACATAAATTTTCCCACCAAGAAGACAAATTGTCCAAGTACCATAACTTCCGACTCAAAACTCATAATTTAGTATGGAAGCAGGGATTGGAAAGGTATTGAACAACAAAAGACAAATTTTCACCCAGAAATTGGACTTGAACAGTCAATTTCTCAGAAAATAAGAAGAAAACAATTTTGATGTGTTAATGAATAAGAATGGTTGTGTTTTCATGGAATTATTAAGAACAATTAACTTGACAAACTTCTGTTGGCTACACATTTTGCATAGTTAACAACAATCAGAAGGGAACAAAGTTATCACCAAAGTGCTAAGGTATGGATGATATAGAGGGGGATTATATACAGAAATATAAAATCCAAGGAATGGATGTCCATTTGGGTATGGGAGGAATGAACTCTGATGGACATGGTGAAGGAAAGGATGATAACATGAATATGGTAGAGACCATTAGAAAATTGCAGAAATATGTCTAGAGTCACAAATATGATAATGAAAGGATTATGAAAGCCAAAGAGTAGTAGGAATAATTCAATATGAATTTAATGCAGAGCCTAGACATAATTGAAAATAAATTGGATAAGGAGAGTGGCTCCAACAAATCAGAAAGCCACAGGTCCCCTGATGAGAAAAGAAGAAAAATGAATGCTAGCAGATCTCAACATCACTCCCAAAAGAATTCCAATAGGAGAGAACATAATAACTCAAGTCCATCCCCTTTCAGGAAGCATAAGAGGTCTGGGGTGATGAACTAAAAGGAGAGATGAACAAGATAAAACCTCCTACCTTTGATGGAGACAAATAGAAGGATGAATATGTTGAGACATGGATGCTTGGTATGAGGAAGTACTTCCAATTGCATAACTATTCTTCTCATACAGAAGGGATAATTTCTATCTATCAGCTAAAAGGAAAGGCATCCATGTTGTGGTATTAGCTTATGGAAGTGCAACACATTAGACATAATAATGTTACATGGAAGGAATTCAAGAAGCATTTTGAGAAGAAATACCTAACTAAGAGGTATTATGAAAAACATACGAAAGAGTTATTTGAACTCAAACTGGGAAGCATGACCATTGACGAGTATGAAAGAATATTTCTAGAACTCTTGAAGTATGTCTCCTTCATAAAATATGACATACTAAATATTCAAGGGTATCTAAGTGGGCTTCCATCCTTCATCAGTGACAAGATTCAATATGATGATCCCAAGACTTTGGAGGAAACCATAAGGAGATCCAAGCGCTTGTATGATCAACATAAGGGAAATCCAACTTTCCAAATATCTTGGGATTACAATAAGAAGTTTAAGAGGGAACAAAGGCAAAAGGGGAACACACCACCATTTTACAAAAAAACTCCTCTAGGACAACCATCTTTTAGAGAGCACAAAATGGTTGAAGTAGGTGGGAAAAGGCCAAGGAAGGAATCCATTCAATGTTGGGGTTGTAAAGGAGACCATAGATATAGAAATTTTCCTCACTGAAGTGACAAGGTGAGAGATTTCCACAATGTACAACAAGAAGAAACAGTGGAGGACATGGGCATAATTGTTCCAAGGATCTATGAAGCCTTGGACAACAAGCAGGGAGAGTTTCAATCACACATGATTGAAGTGGAAGGTATGATCAATAAACATGCCTTTACTATTGTAATAGATTTAGGAGCTATTCATATCTATATTTATCCTAAGGTAGTGGAGAGATTAAAATTTCCAAGAAGAAAACATGGAAAATCTTGGCTGGTACAACTAGCTACAGGATCCAAGAGAAAATTTCTTGTGTTGGTTAAATCCCTTCTAGTGGACATGAATGGGATAAGTACCAAGAAATATTTGAACATCCTTCCATTGGGTTCATATGACTATATAATTGGTATGGATTGGTTGGACCAACACCATGCTATATTGAATTGTCATAACAAGGAATTTACTTGCCTAAATGAGGAAGGGAACTTAAGAATAGTCCAAGGAATTCTTAGGGTAGTTACTATATGAGAGATCTCAACAATGCAGTTGAACAAATGTTACAGGAAGGGTTTTCAAATATTCCTAGCCCATATGGAGTAAGAACGTAAGGATAAGGTCCCAAATATGGAGAATCATGCAGTTATGGAAGAGTTTGGGAATGTTTTCAAGGAGATACCGGGATTACCCCCAAAGAGAGATATTGATTTGTCTATAAATTTGATTCCTGGCACAACTCAAATATCAAAGACTCCCTACCAGACGAGCACACTAGAGCTTAAATAACTGCATATGTATATTGAGGAACTATTGAGGAAGGGGTATATATGCCCAAGTGTGTCACCTTGGGGTGCCCCAGTTCTATTCATGAAGAATAAAGATAGGACATTGAGACTATGCATCGATTTCAAACAATTGAATAAAGTGACTTTCAAGAACAGTTATCCTTTGCCAAGGATCGATGATCTATTTGATCAATTAAAGGATGCAAATATATTCTCAAAGATTGATCTCAGGTCTGGATACCATCAAGTAAGGATTAGAGACAAAGACATTAGAAAAAATTTCTTCAGAACAAGTTACGATCATTACAAATTAATAGTGGTGCCATTCGGATTATCAAATGCACCGATTGTTTTTATGTGCTTAATGTTCGATAACACAGGTATTCCAACAGAGGAAGAATACCTTCAGTAAACACTCACATAACCAGATCAAAGATCAACACACCGATGTTTTTACATGGTAAAATCCCTACAGGGAAATATTCGTGGCCCCAACCAACATGACCACTTGGAGCAATTTATTAATGCAAAGAAAAAGATTATAGAGATATTTTAAAAGAGAGTTTCTCACAATTGATCATTGAAAAATGACCCTCCATGCTCTTTAAATAGAGATCATGGACCAATCGGGTGTTAAGCAACGAATCAATGGTCATTAAGATCGAGGAGAGTATGAACCGTTAGATCACTCTATGTCAGGAACATATCGTGACCGTCAGATTTCGTAACTACAAATTCAAACTAATGCATACTAAAGAAAGACACTAGGAAACCCAATTTTACCTAACGACACATTAGACCAAGTAGATATTAACTAACTACTAAGTGTCTAAATATCCTAACACCCCCCCTTAAGAACAAATTGGGATAGGATTGAAGAATTTACAATAGTGACAAAATAGGAGAAGGAAGGATGCATTAGAGCCTATCCCCGCTTAATGACAACTTCCTGAACTCCTAATATAGATCGAAGTTTGGAAAAATTCTCTTTTGTAAGAGACTTTGTGAAAATGTCTACAGCTTGATCTTCTATGGGACAAAAGAGCACTTCAGTAACTTGAACATGAATGATCTTTCTGATGAAGTGCATGTGTATCTCGATGTGTTTTCTACACTGATGTTGAACTGGTTCTTTGGCGATCTTGATGGCACTCTAATTGTCACACCAAAGGCTGGTCGGATGTTGCTGCTATAATCCAAACTATGAAATTATCTGTCGAAGCAGCAAGGCTTCCTGACTTGCATTTATTGCTGCTCGGTAATCTGCTTATGCTGAAGAAAGTACAACATCTTGTTGTTTCTTACAGGCCCAAGTGACAGGTCCTGAACCAACACTGAAAACATAACCTGTAGTAGAATTTCGATCATCAGGGTCATCGAACCAATTTGAATCAGTGAAACCAACCAATAAAGGAGTCCCCCCTGAACTGTAATGTATCCCGAACTGAACTGTACCACAGACATAGAGAATTATCCTTTTAGCTGCTTTCCAAGAACAAGACTAACAACAAAGGAAAGATCAACAACAAAGAAAAGATCAGGACAAGTATGAGTCAAGTATAAGAGGCTGCCAGCTAATTGAAGGTGCAGGGTGGCATCAACTTCGGGAGAAGTATAGTTGGAAGTAAGATTGACTCCAAACTGGAAGGGAGAAGGGGCTGGTTTACAATCATCCATGTGAAAGCGATGAAGAAGGTTACAGAATACTTAGACTGGGAAAGAAAAATTCCATCATTGGTTTGAAAAACTTGGAGTCCAAGGAAATAGTGCAAAAAGCCTAAGTCTGTTATCTCAAATTTCTTCTTAAGGCTGGTTTTCACATGGTTTAAAAGTTTTGAGTCACTACCAGTAAGGATAAGGTCATCAACATAAAGGGAAATGATTATGAGATGGATTCCTACTTTATTGGTATGGAAATTAGGATCATAATGGCATCTAGAGAATCTAGTGGCAATAAGAAAGCTGTCCATTTTGGCATACCAAGCTCGGGGAGCTTTCTTGAGATCATTGTTGAAGGAAAATATCCCTGTGGACAGGTAGATCTCCTGTTGAGAGATAGACTCTTAACTCTTAAGACAAAATATGCTTATCATGGTCACTAATTTCCTTTTAGATCTAGATAAACTAACGTGTGAGGAGGAAGGAGGAAAGAAGTACATTTTACCAGTGTTTGTCCCTGCACGGTTCGAGTTGAGCTCCAATATTTCATTCCTCGATAAGCCCTGTAGACAAACAAAAGTAAAACCACTTCCTACTCTACTGATATTAGCTCAAAATAGACCTATCTATTAGAGACAATTTCATGTGAGATTAGGCACAAACTAGAAAGAAACAGGCCAAGCATATTATATTGATGAGCAAAACAATGAAGGAAACTTACAACCGTAGATGCGAGTGTAGCAGCTTCATCAAGTCCTCCTTGTCTAACCCTTGCTCAAAATACCCATGATCAGAATGAAAATAATTTCACTGATTATTCCCCTCCACTCCACTGTGTGTTTCCTATGAGATCATAGGTTTCATGCCTCTAATCATTTCCCTTTTCACCATAAGAAATCCTGCTTATATAGGCTTGGAAAGGCCCAACCACTTGAGATATCTTTAGGGTAAGTTGAGAATTTTTCTCCTTCAGTTAGGGATATTCCCTAAGATCATGGCTTGAATAAGGATTCGAATCCAACTACCTTCAAAGATTGAAGGGATATTTCCCTCATTCTTCTCAACAAACCAACTGTTGTCCAGAATAGGTAGCACTCCTCCATAAGGGCAGTCAGAGCATTATAATGCTCCCTAGTAATGTATAGGGGGGCGCTAGCACTCCTAACAAAAAAAAAACTCCTTAAAAATGGCAGAAAGTGTGTTATAACACTCCCAGATAGTCTATAGGGGGGTGCCAACACTCCTGAGAGAGGTATAGGGGAGTGTTCTCCTCTAAAAAATCAATTTTAGTGGTTCTTTCAAATGGCAAGAGGTTCATAAACCCAGTTATCCATTCCTCTTCTTCCAATTCAAATGTTTGAGGTGTTTCAAGTGTCTTTCTGATGTCGTTATAGGTATGACATAGGCATTATGGTAGTATTCTTTTCCTGACACTTGCGACACTTGTGAGAAAAATGTGACACTTGTGAAACTTGTAATGACGACACTTGTGACACTATCAAAGTGAGTAATTTTGATGTGTAACAGATTTCCCCCCAAAGTATGAAGTTAGAAGACGAGAACTGATAACTGAAATGCTTTGTAGACTTTCAAGCAAGGGTATAGATGTAGAGAACCAGATAGAAGCTGCAAACAAACATCCAACAAATATTATAACATGTTTCAAACCCAAGGCAAGCATACCTATGCTTGGGTGATAAAGACTTGCAAGATATGGCTGCCATAAAATACACTGCGGATCCATAATTGTATTGATAAAAGGTATAGCCACTGAGGATACAGTGTGGATCTATACTCCTATGACCTGAACTGATCATAGCCACGAAGAATACACAGTGGATCTACGAGATGACAAGACATAGCCACGACCGATACAAAGTGGATCTATGTAACAATACATGTGTCATTGTTCAAAATAAACTCCTTCGCAACCTAGGCAAAGTACATATAAGTGTGATGACTCGACCCAGGGTCTTCTTACTGATCCCGATGTAGTATGAATCTAACCATGTGAATAGATGTCCTGATGTCAAACATGGCAGAAACCACTTGATTACCAGTCAATGATGTAAACCGTTAACAAGCGCGAGGGAAATCATCATTAATATCAATGATTCCCAAGGTACCCTAGTACATTCCAACGAATGTGAATGGATGAGCTGAAGTCAAACATACATGGAATCATCCAATCAGAGGTTAATGATGTAAACCCATTGTCGAATGTGAGGAGGCCTACCATTGAGGCATGCAGGTCCCAAAGTACTAATTGGTTTCTAAGTCTAGTTCTTGGATAATGTGTTGAAGTCGACATGAATAAACTCATCGAAGGAGGGCCTTGATGTATCCCCCATCAACGAAATGAAACAGACATAGAGATGTAATTGGTAGATCAAATGAACATGGACTGACACAGGTATTGAGACAAGATATTTGTGATGGCTGACTCTCGAGGCAGATATTGCCCTTGAACATTGAGGCACGACAACAAAAACATGACATGGACCAAAACTTGATGATGCAGTGGATGTTGTGACTTACGTCAGGTGACCCAAAGGAATATAGGAAACTCAAAGGATTGGCTCAATGCAGAGGTTCAATGGATTAAAATGCATGCAAAGACAAAGTGCCATGTTCAAGGGCAACTCTAAGAGTTACTTGGTAATGTTCTCAAAAACTGCATGACTTGCTTCCTTCAATTTTTTCCCCATCCAGATAGATGATTACCTCTTTTTTGTTTAACAAGCTCAAGGAGGGTAACACATGCTCGATATGACTCACCTTCGGTAAGTCCCTCTTCTTTTTAAACAAACTAGAAGAAGTAAGATTTCGGTCCTGTATGGGCCTGTTGATGTTTGTTTAACGAGTCCAAAGACATAAAACTTGAAGGTTTTTCATGATTATAGAGTCTGGAAAAACACTTAAAAGAGAACTCTCTCAGTTCCTTTTTTGTAAAGTAGTTGGATGAGATCGAAAAAGAGATAAACTATCACTCAACAGACGTTTTCTTCAAATACTTTAATGAGCGTGAAGAGAACAAGGTCACTTGGTAATCTTTTCATGTTTAGAGAGTCTGAAAAGAACTTAAAGGTGACTCCAATGTTGTCCTTTTTCATAATGTTAGTCTTGCGAGGACGAAAAAGAGATAAATTATCACTCGAAAGATGCCCTTTCAAACCTTTTAACAAGTGGGAAAGGAAGCAAGATCACTCGACAATCTTTTCATGTTTAGAGAGTCTGAAAAGAGTTTAAAGGAGACTCCAGGGGGTTCCGTTTTCATGTATCCATACAGGTCCAAAAAAGAGATAAAAGTCTACCCAGATGCATTCTCATGTATTTACGAGCATGAGAAAGAAAAAAGACTAAGCTCGGTATGCCCCCAGCATGAAAGCTAGTGGTTTAACTCTTAAATGATCAACAAAGGTTGGAGACATGCCCTCCAAGATTCAATTCATTCACCGACTTTGAGGTTGTCACCAATTTCTCTATGAGATGAAAAAAAGGAGAAGGGCAGATGAAAAGAAGGCTCAAGAGAAGTGACCAGTTCATTTTTTAATGAGCTTGACATAGGAAAATAACTATGCTCATGGCCTCTATTTCATTTTTTAACGAGCTTTCTACAGAGAAGAGAAACTATGCTTGTGATTGCTTCTTGATCATGGCTTCCAAGAGGATAATGCTCTGGAAGGATACCATGTCAAGGGACAAAAATCGGTCATGGCTTCCAAGGGATCTTCGTTGGATGGAAGATAATCACCTGGAAAGGAACACATGTCGAGGGTCACGATAGGAGTAAGGAGATTTGGCTCCAATAATCCTACTGAAGAAATCACCATGTCCACTACCGGATCCAAATGAACATAAGTTGAGATAATGGGAGATGATGAAAAATCAACATCAGGAGGGGAGATAGGCTGTATATCTTCTTGAATTTCTTCATGAGGGGGGAAAAAGGAGAATCGATGATGATTATTATCCTGATGTAACTTGTCAATGCGAAGCATTTCCGAAATAGATTCATCCGAGGGAAAAATTGGGGAAATGTAGTCGATCGCAGATGACAAGGAAATCAACCATGATTGCATCAAGGAAATGTATAGTGCCAATAGATGTTGGTAATCCAACGAGGGATAAGTGGATTGGGTAGAAACGTATGATGGTTCGGCTGGACTAAGTGGCATGGTGTCACCGAGTGCATCAAATTCCAACAAATGAGGTACAATCCAAGGGTTAGATGATTTTAAAGATTAATAAGCCATGGTCGAAATCATATCGACAGTGGCTATGTGATGTGTAGTCAGTGGTAGTGGTGTAGGGAAGGTACCCATGAGGCTAGAATCTTTGATTAATCCAACACCAATGCTTTCATACGTGATCTTGTGGTCACCCAAGAAAGGAATATTGTTGGTAGCGGGAGTGCGAGCATTGGTCATGAAAAAATCCAACTGATCAACAATGACAATTTTGCCTTGATGAGGAAATTGGACACATCGAAAAATTGACGAGGCAATGACAGTCATAGCATAAAACCAACTTCTTCCAAGTAACAAGTTGTAATCGAGGGGAGTGTCGACCACCTCGACATCAACAGTAACAATTTTGCCACCCAATTGGATGGGCAGGGACTATAAAAGCCCATGGGGATGAAAACCTTGCCCATCTAAGGCGCATAACATCATTGGGGATTTGTTGAGTGCTGGTGATTTTAAACCTTTCCAACACGCCAAAGACATGACACAAGTCGAGGCTCCCTCATCGAGAATATTTCGGTGGATTTGTTGATTGTGAAAAACAACATCAACTTGAAAATCAAGTTAGTGAGAGAGTCGAGACGCATAATTGTCCAGGTTAAACATGATATGGTTGGATGACTTGGGATCAACAGAGTCAAGAGCGGCTAAGAGCATTCTACATTGTCTGGGACAGTGCTGTAGAACTTCTAACGCAGACATAACAGACGATGCTTGAGCCAAATATTCAACAATGTTGTAGTTCTGGGTGGCATGTGAACTAGGATTAAAGGTAACTTTACATATAGAACTCTTAGGAGGGATTAAGTGATCAAAATCTAGACCAAGGGGCAAAAATTTGCTCAATTTTCAAAGTGCTTGAAATGCGATGAAAATGGTTCCATTGTGTCCATCTCATCTTCTTCATTCCGACGACATATTTACTTTCGCAAATGGAGTCCGTATGGAGGAGATATCGCGATCTGTCCGCCAAGCCAAACAGACAAAAATTTGGGATGCTGACTGTACCTATCCGTACAGTCCGTACATCCACATGGTAGGGCCGTACCATCATGATGACATGGAAGTTGGATGATGTGTCACGTTTTTATTGGTTGGTGGTTGCCAATCGGGTGATGGCACGTGTCATTTGTAGCCAATAATGTGTGGACATGTGGCCCAACCCATTGGCGCCACGTGTCACTATATGGTTGGTTTATATGGTTATGGTTATGTAAAATAATATGGAGGCCGCGGGGTTCGACCCCCGGACCTCCCACAACATCAACGATTTCATAACACTCCGATAACCAACGTTCCCGCCTTGTTCCTTGTTTCATATATCCATGCGCCTTTATTTAAAGTTGCGTGTTGTGTTGATTGGAAAAGGGGGCGGGCTGGGGCTTAGCCCCGACCCGTGGACACATTATATTCCATATGACCCATATATATTATGGTCGACCGATGGCGCCCGCATTACATATGGCCGTACATATGTATTGCAATATATATATATTTATATGGCCGTATGTTTAAATGTTATCGCAGGGTTTAAAACTATGGTTTATGCCATGTTTAATATGGTGCGCGCGTATTTAAATATGGGACCAAAGTTTATGCATTATATTATGTCGGTTATTGCCATGTATGCGCGTGGTTATACATTTGCGCGGGAGTTATACCGTTTGCACGGTTTTAAAATGGTTTAACCACCATTTCGCCCAGCGCAAGGTCACATGGCCATATGCCCGAGTGCCGAGGCGGTTGGGGGCTAGAGGCGCCCTAACTGTCCTACAGTTTGCATGGTTATTCGTAACCGCTAGGTGCCAGGTTTTAACACGCGTTTTGGAGCGTGTTCTTAGTTCATGCACACAGAGGTGTGTTTTGGCGAACCAGTTCCAACAAAGTGGAAGGAGGAAAATGGAGGAGGCCTAACTTCTTCATCTTTTGGCCGATTGAGGTGCTGTAAAATCCCAGCTAGGGGTTTTTGGATGTTCTAGATCCATTGGTGCTGTTTTCAAGGCCATTTGAAGACTTCTTCTACAAATTTTTTACCATTGAAGTTTCAGCAAGCTCCAGGGAGCTTCAAGCCCTCATTGATCGAGGACATGGTTTGGTGAGCCTATGTTTGTTTTCTGTGATTGAATAATTATTTTTGGCTAATTGATATGCTATGAACACATTGGGACAGGTTTCAGAGGCTGTTGAGGACTTTTACAGGTGTTTTTGCCAAAGAGAATCTCAGGGAAGCTTATGGCCACATGTAGAAGAGGTCATGCCCGGATGAGCCATGATCCGTTTTCAGAGTTTTATTAGTCATTTTTGTGGTTTTTATGTGTTCTGATCTCAATGGTACAATGTGTTTTTCCATTGGAGTTGAGAAGTAGCTTGTAAAAGAACTTTTGACTAATTAATCCCAGAGAGCCAAGTCCATTGATGGAGGCTCAAGGAGATGTAGCTCGGAGGGGGGTGAACTCCTTTATCATGTTGTTCTTGTTGTGAGTTTGATGGTTTATTGGATGAAATTTGTGTTGATGTGTTTTAATTTCCATCACATATTTAACCATTCAAAAGAACATATCCTCATACATAAGCATTTACAAGAAGATCCATGAACATTTAAAGGAAGAAGCATAAACTTAACACATAAGTTTATTTTGCATATTTTAACACATGAAGCAAGGTCCTGTAAAGTTTATTTTAATGAAGTAGGGGTGCTTGCATAGCATAACAAGTCAGCCTTCTATTTTCAGATCAAGTGGTATCAGAGCGTAGGTTTGTTTTGCTCATGTGTTTGCCAGTGATAGCTTGAGATTTAGCTATTGGTTTTTGTGCAAGTTTTGAAGTTTGATATCTTGCAAGGATGGCAGAAACTTCAAGTATTGATAGTTCTCATACATTTCCATTTTCTAAAGAAGAAATTATGCTCATGAAATATTTGATGAAAGATATGTATGATAATAACATTGCCCTTGAAGAGCAGTTGATGGCCATGAAGCAGGAGAAAGACCAGCTTTTGCAAAGGTTGCATGAGATAGAGATTCAACTCCATGAGGCAAAGGAAACCTTTACTAATTACATGCATGAACATAAGGTATGCAGTGTTATTTTATCTTCTAATTCCTCTAAAGATGAATGTTTTGGTGGTTTTGAGAGTCACACAAGAGGAATAGGGTCCAAGTTGTTG
>ML807792.1:164121-180748 GCA_009831015.1 Picea engelmannii
TTCCTCTAAAGATGAATGTTTTGGTGGTTTTGAGAGTCACACAAGAGGAATAGGGTCCAAGTTGTTGTTTAAAATGGGCTATGAAGGTAAAGGTTTGGGCAAGCATGCACAAGGCATTGTTAAGCCTATTGTTGTTGAAGAAATACCCAGGTATTGTGGTCTTGGATATGAAAAAATTGATGGAGCAAATCCCAAAGTCGAGGAGACAAAGGTAAAAGTTCGAAGCATAAGTTTTGTTTCAAGTTCACCTCCTCAGGAAGGTTTTAAAGGTGAAAGTTTGATCCCTTCAACATGCAAGGTTTGTGTTCAGGATGAATGCAAATGTGAGAGTTGTAACAGTGATGAGGATAAGGACACTATTGATGGTCTACAAAGGAGAGCTTGTAACTCTTCAGCTTCACCTCCTCACAGAGGAGATAAAGGTGAATGCTCAAGGTATAATTCTGCTTATCATTCAGTTGCATTTGATTATGATAAATTTGGAAGAAAGAATCCTTGTACATATTGTGGTTTGTTTAACCATCACGTTTCAAAGTGTTGGAAAAGATTGGCCACTTTCAAGAAACTTTCTAAGTGAAGACAATGTGAAAGGAGGATGCAAAAGGTTTGCACTCATTGTCAGAAGCGGGGTCATCTTGTTGACCAATGTTGGACGTTGCATCCAACTATTCGTCCACAGCCTCAGAAGCAGTTAGACAAGAAGATTGACAAGAATGGAAGTGGAGATTCCATCATTGATGTGAGTCAAGATGATTCACAAGAGGACGATGTTCTGTAGAAAAAGTCACCATTCAGTTGGTTTGGTAAGAAATGGTTGGATTTCTTAAGCAAGTAACGCTTGCATTTTTCTGATTGTAAATGCACTTTTCAGCGTTATGTGTGCATTTATGGGAAGGTCTATATGATGTTTCAAATAAGTCTCGACTGGTGTTGATGATTTTCGGACGACTATGTTGTGTCGATCGTGTTGTTCGACTTGTTTTTAGTCGATGGTGTTTATTGACTTGAAAGTTGATTTTGAAAACACCATGTACTTTGATGGAGTACAGGATGCGACAGTTTGTTTGAAAAACAAAAGATTTTTGTTGGCATCATTTTTCAATCTTGTATCAAGATTGATGGTTTTCTTGACTTGTGACAAGATGTCGCAGGAGGTTTTGTAGCCATTGGAGAGTTGATTTTGTTGATTCCAAAGAGTTCGAAAGAGGGACTTGATTCTCAGTGGGAAGGTTGGCAATCTTCCAAGCACAGAGAGAGCAGTGGGTCAGCAGTAGCCAGAGAGCAGTGGTTGAAGGACATAGCCAGTTGCAGTGCAGGGCATGTCAATGTATTCAGGTTATTGTCAAAAATATTTTGATATAACTTGAAATTAGACAGATAAGCTTTTGTGGGTCCAAAAGCCTTTTAGTGGGAAGGTGTGATCAAAATCTGGACCAGGGGGCAAAAATTTGCTCAATTTTCAAAGTTCTCAGAATGAGATGAAAATGGTGCCATTGCGTCCGTCTCGTCTTCCTGATTCCAGCGGTATATTTACTTTCACAAACGGAGTCCGTATGGAGGAGATATCACGATCTGTCCGCCAAGCCAAACATGTAAATATTTGGGATGCTGACTGTACCTGTTCGTACAGTCCGTATGGCCACGTGGAAAGGTCGTACCATCATGATGACATGGCAGTTGGATGATGTGTCATATTTTTATTGGTTGGTGGTTGCCAATCAGGTGATGGCACGTGTCATTTGTAGCCAATAATGTGTGGACATGTGGCCCAACCCATTGGCGCCACGTGTCACTATATGGATGGTTTATATGGTTATGGTTATGTAAAATAATATGGAGGCCATGGGGTTCGACCCCCGGACCTCCCACAACATCAACAATTTCATAACACTTCGATAACCAATGTTCCCGCCTTGTTCCTTGTTTCATATATCCATGCGCCTTTATTTAAAGTTGCGTGTTGTGTTGATTGGAAAAGGGGGCGGGCCGGGGCTTAGCCCCGACCCGTGGACACATTATATTCCATATGAACCATATATATTATGGTTGACTGATGGCACGCGCATTACATAACATTGCATTGCAATGTATTGCAATATATTGCAATATATATATTTATATGGCCGTATGTTTAAATGTTATCGCGGGGTTTAAAACTATGGTTTATGCCATGTTTAATATGGTGCGCGCGTATTTAAATACGGGACCAAAGTTTATGCATTATATTATGCAGGTTATTGCCATGTATGCGCACGATTATACATTTGCACGGGAGTTATACCGTTTGCATGGTTTTAAAACGGTTTAACCACCATTTCACCCAGCGCAAGGTCACATGGCCATATGCCTGAGTGCCGAGGCGGTTGGGGGATGGAGGCGCCCTAACCATCCTACAGCTTGCAAGTTTATTCAGAACCGCTCGGTGCCAGGTTTTAACATGCATTTTGGAGCGTGTTCTTGGTTCATGCACACAGAGGTGCGTTTTGGTGAACCAGTTCCAGCAAAGTGGAAGGAGGAAAATGGAGGAGGCCTAACTTCTTCATCTTTTGGCCGATTGAGGTGCCGTAAAATCCCAGCTAGGGGTTTTTGGATGTGATGGATCCATTGGTACTGTTTTCAAGGCTATTTGAAGACTTATTCTACAAGTTTTTCACCATTGAAGTTTCAGCAAACTCCAGGGAGCTTCAAGCCCTCATTGATCGAGGACATGGTTTGGTGAGCCTATGTTTTTTTTCTGTGATTGAATAATCATTTTTGGCTAATTGATATGATTTGAACACATTGGGACAGGTTTCAGAGGCTGTTGAGGACTTTTACAGGTGGTTTTTCCAAAGAGAAGCTCGGGGAAGCTTATGGCCACATGTAGAAGAGGTCATGTCCGGATGAGCCATGATCTGTTTTCAGAGTTTTATTAGTCATTTTTGGGGTTTTTATGTGTTCTGATCTCAATGGTACAGTCTATTTTTCCATTGGAGTTGAGTAGTATCTTGTAAAATAACTTTTGACTAATTAATCCCAGAGAGCCAAGTCCATTGATGGAGGCTCAAGGAGATGTAGCCCGGAGGGGGGTGAACTCCTTTATCATGTTGTTCTTGTTGTGCGTTTGATAGTTTATTTGCTGCAATTTGTGTTGATGTGTTTTCATTTCAATCACATATTTAACCATTCAAAAGAACATATCCTCATACATAAGCATTTAGAAGAAGATACATGAACATTTAAAGGAAGAAGCATAAACTTAACACATAAGTTTATTTTGCATATTTTAACACATGAAGCAAGGTCCTGTAAAGTTTATTTTAATGAAGTAGGGGTGCTTGCATAGCATAACAAGTCAACCTTCTATTTTCAGATCAGTAAGATAGATTAAAATGTGGTTTTCTCAGTTTGGAGTGGTCCATATGGAGGATTAATCGATGGAAGACTAACGGAGGATGATGATGGATCCGGTAAATTACGAGTACTGTTAGTGTCTTTTCCTTTTTTAGGGTTACTTGGTGCGTTGTATTTCTTAGAGAGAGTGGTAAAATTGATCCCATTAAACATATAAATATGTGCACTAGACGAGGCCTCATCATGAGGATCGCTAGAATTGCCCCCAAGAGAGGGGGTTTAAGCAACCATGGATTGTTGTTGTGGGAAAGGATGAGTAAGCACAACGGGTTGTGACTTTCCTTGGAAAATTTTGGCCACTTCATTGCGAAGTGGACAGTCTCGAGTGTAGTGATCGTCACAACAAATGATACACGGGAATTTCAGTTTTCATTGTGGTTGCTTTTCAGTAGTAGGTGTTTGATTTTTTGGTTGTTCATTGTTATTTTTTGATTTCTTCTTTGTCTTCTTCTTACCTCTGAACAGTTGTGAAGGGCAGATTGAACTGCATTCACCTCAAATATCTGAGTTTGGGGGGAGGTAGAGGAGAGTGTGGTCAATTGGGAAAAATATTGAGTTTTGACGGAGCCGATAACACCATCCACATGAGATGAGGATGATGGTTTAGATGGATCAGTATTAGCTTGAGAAACATTCAGAAGAAAATCATACAAAGTACCAGATTGGGAATAAACCAAATATAAATATTGAGCCCAAGCGATGGCTTTTTCCTCTGTGACCCCACCACCCATAGAGACATCGCGAGCGATCGGGGGTAACAGTGATTTAGTAAACCATTCCACCAATAGTATGTCAGGAATGACTTCCTTGATCATTCTTTGTCATCACCTCCTCTCATGAATATGGTTAGAGATATGCACAGAGTTAGTTTGATGAAGGGAGGTTAAGAGTTCAGTACCCGTCTCATAGCGAATAGGTAGTTGAAAGTGCGTGAGGAAAGACATGGCAAGGGAATTAAAATCATGAAAAGAAGCACGTGGTAATTCAATATACCACTTTGTTGCCGAACCGGTAAGTGTTTACTAGAAAAGATGCAAACATACAAAATCATCCATGAGGGAGTTGATGAACACCACAAATGGAAAGTCATCACATGGTTGTTTGGATCTTCGCCAAGGTTTTCATCAAATTTCGGAATATCAAAAGGAAGTTTAGTTGGAATGACTGGCCAAACCGGTGAATGAAAAATAGGATCATTAGTTAACGAAGACAAGTCTGGGAGATCCAGAGTCGCAAGGAAAGGTAGCAGTCGGTTAATTTGCGGATGATACTGGTGCTGCATAGGAACACTAGTAGGACCATAAAATAGGTTAGGTGGATAGTTGTAACCAATAAGTCCTCCTATATACGGTTGTTGTTGCCCAGGATAAGTAGGATTCGATGGTGGATGAGAAACATTTGCATAACCGGTGGGTTCTAAACATTATAGGCTGGGTGATTTATTTGCCCATGAGGAGGATAGAAATTTTTCCCTTGATAATGGTAAGGAGTAGATCCTAGAGGCAGATACACATTAAACCCATGAAGAGGATAAGACTGTGGTCCCGAAGAACTCCAGGTGGTGTTTGGGATGCTGCCTGGATAAGATTGTCCATAATATGTTCTGGAAGGAACAGGATTGGATACTCCTCTTAGTGGGTTATTATACAAGTGCCCCCCAATGTGGGGTTGAGTAAAAATGCCTCCTGAATATACTCCCCAGGATTGTGAAGGGTTTCCACCAAACAAAGGTTTCCCCCCTACCAGAAGTGGATTTATGACCGGGGTATGACTAGAATACAGAGGTTTCCCTCCAGGAGGAGCATGAAAAGGGGGTTGTTCCTCAAGAGGGGTAGGCCCACCATAGAAACGTAGTCCTCTAGGAGGAAAAGGTTCGTTGGATGGTGGTTTCCCTTCAGCTGGTTGTGTTGGGCTAGTAGGGGTCTGCATTCTCGGGTGAGCAGATGTCCCAGTAGGATTGTGTGGAGCATGTGGAGCTGTAGAGTAAAAGCTTGTAGAAATGGGGGCAGAGATTGAAGTGCCTTGAGGATGAGTAGAGGTGATGAGTCCAGCATTAGGATGGACTTGTGCTGGTGTAATAGTAGGGTTAATAACCTGATCGACTGGGTGATTCATGGTTTGACCGGATGGTCCTGTTTCACTAAGAGGGTCATGAGAATGAAAGGGTTTTCGAAAAGATTCGAAATGTTCATAGAGATCGTGTCCCGATCAAGTCCTCCATATAGAATGAGCAGGTGTGGGATTGGTATCTACTGCGGTGCTAGGACAAACAGGAGTCCTATACTCATCACCAAAGATTGGTTCTGTGGATCCCATATATGTTTCGTTAAAGATCCTCTCCGGTAATTGTGGGATATCTTCTTCTATGACGTTCTCAAGGGAGTCTAAATTAACCAAAAGTGGTTTGAGAGGAGTTACCGACATAGATGTAGTGGGATTTTCAACTGTGACCAAAGCACCTTCTGAGTTATCTAATGGAGGAGCAATAACACTTCCAGCGTCGGATTGATTTTCTACCTCTCTATGGTAGTTGTCTTCTGGAGGGTTAGGAGGTAAGGGTTGATAGCCTTCCGGAGGGAGCCCTTGCATCCTACATGATTAGTGAAGACCTTTACCTTCTACAGGCTCAATTGTGGAGAATAACATAACACACTGAAAATCTAGGGCCAAGTAACAAAAACAAACAACATACGCTAATAAAATCTAGGAATCAACCAAGAAAAAAAAAATTCTCTCGATGATCGTACTAGTTGGTGATGAAATCCAACGTTGCATGATCAAGTCAAGAAGGGGCTAGGATATGGTGGAACAGTTACAATGGTGACCTGCTTAACAGACTTTCTCTTTGGTGCAAGCTTCCATGCAGTAATTGTGGATTTACCCTCCAAGGAGCCTGAGTGAGTTTGACCAATGTCTATTCCAGGTACAATGAGACTTCCCTTCACCGTCACCTTGTGTAAGTACCTAAAGATTATGGCAACCAAGGACACCAATTCGCTGTGAGTCCCTAGGCGGGTACAATCGACAGTCCGATCTGAAACGTATGGGCAGGATAACAAGTTCGAAATCAACCCAAGAGGCTCCCACACATAATCATGGGTATACCTCCAAGTGACCCCCAATATACGATCCGACCACTACAAACAGTTGAACCATGGAGGGATAATCTATGTAATTCACCCGAATGAGACCTCGTACATAACCTGTGTGTGAAAGGGGGATCCCAGAAAACCAATACGACAATTGGATTCGACTCTCCCTAGCTCAAGATGCTAATGTTTGTTTTGAAAACTTTGGAGAGTTGTACTCACATCCTAATCCAAAGTGCTAATCCTATTCTACTGTTGGTGGAAGATCTTAAAAACAAAAAATGTTCTAGATAATTTTTAATTAGCGTTCGTTTTACAGCTGTTCTTTAATCAAAGGGTGTATGAAAGTGAAACTGATGGTATGATAAATTAATTCCCAAAAAGTGCATGCAAGATTATAAGAAATCATTTATTTTCAATGAACACCTATTTAAGGGAAAGAGAAAGAGTCGTTTTCGCTATCAAACACTAATACGAAACGTCCTCAATCAACTGGTTCTTAGTCGAATCCAATGCAATGCTAAAACATTTTCAAAAATGCCTTCTAATATACCAACCAATCACTAAAATGTATCTTTGTCGTTTGCATGTGAATGATGATTCATTGCAAAACAAATTCTCCTACTAACTACCCTTTCAGATCAAGGAGATTCAGACAAGTATAAGCAGATTTTGCGCAAATGACAGACACCCTCTTATTATGATTGAAACAAGAAGCAATCAAAAAACAAAAGATAACAAAGAAAAATCAAACAATTCACACAAAAGAGAGGTGTTTAAGAATGATGACCTCAAAGAACCAGATAAGATGGTTCACAGATTGTTGATGTCCTTCACCAGAGTTCCCACTCAGTCGGATAGGAGAGAAAAAGAAGTGGATTGATTTCAAGCTCTCAATAGTAGAAAAACTCAAAAATAAGGAAGAAGGCCACAAAATCAGGGATGATTTTAGGGATGGAAATTTATTTTAAAATGTAGAAACCTTGGCGAATCTTACTAATCCTTCATATGTCAACTATAAATGTTTGGCAATATTTTTGTAAAAATATTCAAATTTCTAAGTATTTTATGTAGTTTTTATAAAATTTTGGCGATTTTTAAGGTAAAATAATTTTATCCTATAGAATTGGGCGAATCATTTTTAAAATAACGAATCTCATTTTTGGAAAAACCATGGAAAATTAGCCCATGAGCGAAATTTAGCCCCTAAAATCATCCTTGCACAAAATATGAATAGCAAGGTGCTTATTTCTCATAAGGAATGATGTCAAAGTTCAATAGGAAGAAGCATTCAATCACAAAGAATCTCAGCAAGTGACAAAACAGGGTCTGGACCTCAGCAAAGACAATTTTGGAAGGTATTTTTGCAAAGGAGAGGCTGGCGCTCTGGTGTAAGGGATACCAGAGAATTATAAAGATCTGTCTAAGACCTTTAGGAACTACTGGCACTGGGTTAACATAGGCATAGGGGCACCAGGCTTAAAAAAATCAGAAAATTGTCCAAAAACCCAAAATTTTAGTCAAATTTTTGTCAATCAAGATGCATGTGATAGACTAAGGATTCAATCAGCAAGTGAAATCAGACATATGGGGTGAACAAATCCTAAAGAACAAAGGGTAAGACAAGGTCTATGAGGAAAACCAAAAAGCAAAAGTTTCGATTCATCCCCAGTGGAGTCGCCAATTTCTATTGAAGGAAAATCTCCCTATGGACATGTAGATCTCCTCTTGAGAGATATACTCTTAACTCTTAAGACAGAAGATGCTTATCATGGTCACTAACTTCCTTTTAGATCTAGATAAACTAATGTGTGAGGAGGAAGGAGGAAAGAAGTACCTTTTACTGGTGTTTGTCCCTGCACGGTCTGAGTTGAGCTCCAATCTTTCGCTCCTCAATAAGACCTGTAGACAAACAAAAGTACAACCACTTCCTACTCTAATGATATTAGCTCTAAATATACCTATCTACTAGATACAAGTTCATGTGAGACTAAGCACAAACTAGAAAGAAACAGACCAAGCATATTATATTGATGAGAACAACAACAAAGGAAACTTACAACCGTAGATGCGAGTGTAGCAGCTTCATCAAGTCCTCCTTGTCTAACCCTTGCTCAAAAGACCCATGATCATAATTACAATAAATTCACTGATTATTCCCCTCCACTTCACTGTGTGTTTCCTATGAGATCATAGGTTTCATGCCTCCAATCATTTCCCTTTTCACCATAAGAAAGCCTACTTATATAGGCTTGGAAAGGCCCAACCACTTGAGATATCTTTAGGATAAGTTTAGGATTTTCCTCCTTCAATTAGAGATCTTCCCTAATATCATGGCTTGACTAAGGATTCGAATCCAACTGCCTTCAAAGGTTGAAGGGATCTTTCCCTCAATCTTCTCAACAAACCAACTGTTGCCCAAAATAGGTAGCGCTCCTCCAAAAGGGCAATCAGAGCGTTATAAAACTCCCTAGTAATGTATAGGGGGGCACCAACACTCCTAACAGCAGCAATGCTCCTCCAAAATGGAAAACAGAGTGTTATAACGCTCCCAGATAGTCTATAGGGTGGTGCCGGCACTCCTGAGAGAGGTATAGGAGAGCGTTCTCCTCTAAAAACTCAATTTTAGTGGTTCTTTAAAATAGAAAGAGGTTCATAAACCTAGTTAACCATTCCTCTTCTTCCAAATCAAATGTTTGAGGTGTTTCAAGTGTCTTTATGATGTCATTATAGGTACGACATAGGCATTATGGCAGTATGCTTTTCCTGACACTTGCGACACTTGTGAGCAAAATGCGACACTTGTGAAACTTGTAATGACGACATTTGCGACACTATCGAAGTGAGTAATTTTGATGTGTAACAGCCATAAAAAGATTTATTGAGGTGACAAACAAGGCTAGAGTCATTCTATACATACCTAGGAGGTTGTTCCATCTAGATTTATTCTTGCAAATCTCCTTGCAAGAAGGAGGATTTAACATCCATCTAATGGATGTCCCATTTATTTGAGACAACAAAGGAAAGAACAAGGAGCATGGTATTCATTTTGGCTACATAGGAAAAGGTTTGATTATAGTCAATTCCTTTAACTTGGGAAAATCCTTTGGCAACTAACTGAGCCTTGTGTCTTTCAACACTTCCATCTGATGCATACTTAGTTCTATAGACCCATTTTCATCTAACAAGTTTTATTCCTTTTGGAAGAGGTACAAAATCCCAAGTATTGATTGCCATTAAAGAACGATACTCTTCATTCATTGCTGTACCCCAATTTGGATGACCTGAAGCTTCTGCAAATGTCTCTGGATCATGAGTTTATGAAAATTGAGACAAAAGAGAAGAGGCTCGTTGGAACTATTAACGTGTCCGATGCTGATCTAAAGGATTATCAAAAAGATCACCAACTGCTTCTCGTGTTGAACGGACCCATCTAGGAAGCGGTGGATCTAGTGCTGGTTCAGGTTCAAAGGACTCATTTGGAGGAGGGTGAGCAGGCAAAGGTGGATTTTCATCCTCACTATCATTATCTGAATAAGAAACCAGATCATAAAAAGGCACAAACGTCGAAGATGGATTGCAGGCCGAATAAGGCAAAACTGCCGAATTAGGCTCGCAGGCCAAAGAGGGCACAAACGATGAACTAGGCTCGCAGGACAAGAGATTTTAATCAAATTTAGAATATATTCTAATAATAATTTCATTACAATGTGATTGAATAAGTTTGTAACCTTTGACATCTTCAGAATAACCAACAGATATACACTTCTCACTTTTAGTCTGCAATGCTTTCCTTTTCTCATCAGGAATGTGAGGCCATGCTATACTGCTAAACACATGGAAGTGACTTACATCTGGTTTAATTTTAGTCCAAGCTTGTTCCGATGTTATATTTTTACGATCCTTTGTTCGAGTGCGATTTACTATGTAATTTTCACTGTTGATGGCTTCCACCCAATACTTTAGACTTAATCCCTTAGATTGGATCATACAATTAACCATTTATTTTAATGTGCAGTTCTTTCTCTCAACAACACCATTTTGTTATGGTGTATATGGAATAGTGTGTTGCATTTGGATTCCCTGTGTAGTGCAGTAACTTGTAAAATTATTGTTCACATATTCACCTCCATTATCTGTTATTACCCTTTGAATTTGATGTCTAGATTTCTTTTCTACAAGGGCCTTGTAGGCCAAATTTTTTTCCTAAACTTCGCTCTTAAGTTTTAAGAATTAAACCCAAGTACATATGGAAAAGTCATCAATGAGTTAAGAAATACTTGCACCCAGAAAAAGAAGGAAAGGAAAGGGGACCACACAAATCACTGTGAACAAGCTGCAAAGGACTTGAGGCATTCCAAGAGGCACGTTTGTCAAAACTATCCCAATGATGTTTTCCGAGAACACAATTGACACAAACACCATCTCTGCATGAAACAAGAGGAAGATCATTCACCATCTGTTGATTACATAGTTTCTACAATGAGCGATAGTTTAGATGACCAAACTTCTCATGCCATAGTTTGCTCAAGTCATTGCTATGAGCAACAAAAACGGATGAAAAAGATGATGACCCAAAGTTGTCAAATTTGTACAACCTGGTAATATCATCAGCAATTCTAGCTGCAAGAACATGCTTAGGATATTTTAGATCCTTGATTACAACTTGGTGAGGTGAAAACTCTACGTTTTTACCTTCACCTGAATGAGTGATTTGATATACTGATAGAAGGTTACAAGAAAGGCTTGGAACACATAACACATCATTGAAATGACCATTTTCTACTTGAACTATTCCAGATCCTTCGACACTAAGAGATTTATCATCACCAACAAATATATTCTTGGTGTTACATTAATTTAGAGTAGAAAATATGGCTCTATCCTTAGCCATATGATAATATGCTCCAGAATCGATAAGCCACTGATTAGAAGTAGAAGTAGAAGTATAAGTTGTATTGAAGGAGAAACCAGAAGTAGAAGTGCATGTCCATGAGAAGAAGAAGAAGAAGTAGAATCAATATTGATGTTGTGCTTCTTCATCACTGCTTCTAAAGCTGCCATCTTCTTGAAACATTTGGACTCATCATGACCATCTTTAACACAAAAGTTGCAATGTCTATTAGTATTCTTACTTTTCTATTTTTCTCCTTTGTCACCATTAGGAGCAGAATCTATCTGAGTGGGTTTGGGACCCTTATATTGCTTGTTGTTGTGGCGAGGATGTTGCTTCTTGGTATTCTTGGGTTTATCTTTCTAATGGACAACTAAGTCTTTGTTGGAGGTACTTACAGTGTTGATCACTCCAAGTTGTACAAACTTATATTTCTCTCTAATCAAAGCATCACAAAAGTTATCAAGACTAGATTTTTAATAAGTTTCCCCTAGATCTTCTTGCATGGCATAAAAGGTAGATACAAACACAGAATATGCACTACCTAGCTTAGAAAGTATAAGATAGATGCAATGATCTTCTTCTATCTTTATCTTATAGTCTTCACATAAAAGTCTGAGTGTTTTAAACTTAGATAGATAGTCTTCAATGCAAGAAAAATCATTTGGACTTAAAGTCAGTACATGATTTTCTAACTATTGTGCTCGAATAATATTGTGTTTACCAAACACAGATTCAATCTTATCCCAAACTTCTTTGGGTTGATCAAGTGATTGAAGATGGAACCTTAAATCAGAAGAGATGGAGATTCTGATTAATCCACATGCTTCGTCATTCCTATTATCCCATTTGGCTTTCTTATCATCATCAGTGGGTGTTGTTTCCTTTCCCAAGGTAATATGGTACAAGCCTTTACTTCTTAATAAATCCTCCATATGGGATTTCCATTGGAAGTAGTTGGTGCTAATAAGTAAGAGATTACTTGTAGAATCCATATTAAATATGTAGATAATATGGATTTAAAAACTAAAACTGATAATCTGAGTGGAAAGATCTCTAAAAGTTATGCGGTTTTACAAAAAATGACACTTAAAATAGACTTCAGATGTGAGAGTTATGCCCTTTTAAAAAAATGACATAAACGGTAACCAAGGGACCACGTGGTGGTGTAAGTTTCTTTATGAAGTGAACCACTTTTATAAATAAAAGTGGGGATCACTTTTACAATAAAGTTACTACATGCAAAATAAATAACTCTAAAATAAAATATTAAAGATACTTATAGTGATTCACTTTTATACTTGAAGTGAAACACACTTTACAATTTTAGCATGAACTTTTAAAAAAAAGAGTAACAAAGGAGAGACATGAAATCAAGACCTCTTACTTAATAAGACAACTTTTAACCAAATGGTATAGAAAAATATATTGAAATGTTTAGAAGAAGGATTGGGGTTGTTGTTGTTGATGGCTTTGGAGAGTGTGCTAAAAAAACCTCTTTTCACACAAGATTTTTTTTTTCTTCTCGATGAAAACAAGGGTTAGATCTCAGTTAGATTACCCAGACGATGCACCTTTTCCTATCTGTTTTTGATTTTTTGAGATTGCATAGGGTGCGGGGAAAAGAGAATACACATATCTAAAAGAGTAGCAACCCAAAAACAAATAATATCAAACTGAAATAAAACCAAAATAAAACTTTGCAAAAATTTAAAAAATGCGTATTCACGTTTTATACCTCCAGATCTGACTGTAATGATAGTATATTGGGAAAATGGAAACCTTTTCGAGTGAAACAAAAAGTGTCCTTGATTGAAACGAGTTCTTGAGATGCAATGGAACAGTCCTCTCAGCCTAGAAATGTATGTAAATGACAGAAAATGGAGATGAGGAAACTCGGCTTCACGATCTCGATCTACAACATGAGCGGGTCTTCAAACAGGCTCTGATACCATGTTCGAAAACACATGTATGCTAACAGAGGAAGAACACCTTTAGTAAACACTCACATAACCAGATCAAATATCAACACACCGATGCTTTCACATGGTAAAACCCCTAAAAGGAAACATCCATGACCCTAACCAACGCGGCCACTTGGAGAAATTTATTAATGCAAAGAAAAAGATTACAAAGAAATTTTACAAGAGAGTTTCTCATAATCGATCATTGGAAAATGACCCTCCATGATCTTTAAATAGAGATCATAGACCAATCGGGTGTTAAGCCACAGATCAATGATCATTAATATCAAAGAGATTATGAACTGTCGGATCACTCTATGTCGGGAACATATCGTGACCATCAGATTTCCTAACTACAAATGCAAACTAATGCATACTAAAGAAACACACTAGGAAACACACTTTTACCTAACAACAAATTAGACCAAGTAGATCTTAACTAACTCCTAAGTGTCTAAATATCCTAACACTTAATGAATGGTGTTTTCTGAGAATATTTAGAAAAGTTTGTCATTGTCCTTTTGGATGACATCCTTGTATATTCCAAAACAGAAGAAGAGCATGAGAAACACTTGAGGATGGTGTTACAGGTGCTAAGAGAGAAACAACTATATGCCAAATTGATCAAGTGCTCATTTGATCAAAATCAAATTCATTATTTGGGGCATATTATATCTGAAGAAGGAATATCAGTATAACCCAAAAATATTGAAGCCATTAAAGGGTGGAGAATTCCTAAGAATGTGATATAAGTTAGATCCTTCATGGATCTAGCTAGATACTACAAGAGATTCATTGCAGGGTTTTCAAGGATTGCTCACCTAATCACTTCCTTGCAAAGGAAAGGGGTGAAATTTCAATGGACAACAAAATGTGAAAAGGGCTTCCAGCAATTGAAGCAGTTGTTAACCAGTGCTCCAATTCTAGGGATTGCAGATCCAAATGAATATTTCATGGTTTGCACCGATGTATGCAAAGAAGGACTTGGTGGATTCCTCAGTCGGAATGGGTTTGTAATTTGTTTTGAATTAATAAAATTAAAAGAACATGAAAGGCTCTATGCCACTTATGATTTTGAGTTGGAATCCATAGTTCACGCCTTGAAAAAATGGAGTCACTACCTCATGGGAAAGAAGTTTGAGCTAAGGATAGACCATAATGGTCTGAAATATTTGTTTAATTGAGCTACATTAAATTCTAGGAAGAGAAGATGGTTGGAATTCCTCTATGAATATGACTTTGACATCAATCACATCAAAGAAAAGGAGAACAAAGTGGATGATGCACTCAATAGGAGAGTGCATGAACTACATGCCACAACCATTATCATGTATCAAATAGATATCAAAGGAATAATTTCGGAGGTTGCAAAAGAAGATTTGTAGTACATGGAGTTGGTAACAAAACTACAACAAAGTAAAATGCAACAAAAGGTTGAATATTTTAAATTGGGTAATGATGAAGTTCTCTTGTATAGGAACCGACTTTGTGTGCCAAATTATCATGAATTGAGGGGTACAATTTTGAAAGAGATGCATAATGTGGCTTATGTTGGGCACCCAAGATATCAAAAAATAGTTGCAACAGTCAAGAGCCAATATTATTGGCTAGGCATGAAGAGGGATATTGCTAAGTACATTGCTAAATGTTTGGAGTGTCATACGGTCATGGTTGAACATAGGCACCTAGTTGGGTTGTTGCAACCATTACACATTCTTGAGTGGAAGTGGGAAGTGGCGACAATGGATTTCATCACCAAATTGCCCAGAAAAAGTAACCAACATGATGTTATCATGGTGGTGGTGAACAAGCTTACTAGAGCTGCCCATTTATTTCCTATGAAGGTTACTCACAAGGAAACCAATGTTGTTGATATTTATATGAGGGAATTAGCACGCTTTCATGGCATACCCACGACAATTGTGTTTGACAGAGACCCAAATTTTACCTCAAATTTCTAGAAGGGATTATTCAAAGGGCTTGGAACAAATTTAAACTTCAACACAACTTATCATCCCAAGTCTGTTGGGAAAACAAAGAGAGTGAACCAAGTGATAGAGGATATGCTAAGGATGTGTGTGATGGAAAAACCATCTAAATGGGAAGATTACCTACACTTGGTAGAATTTTCCTACAACAATGGGTATCAGGCATCACTGAAGATGAGCCCATTTGAGGAACTTTATGGAAGAAAGTGAAACACACCAATAAGTTAGGAGAAGCCAGCTAATAGAGCAGTAATTGTGCTAGAGTTGCTCAAGGAAATGGAAGAGAAAATGTTGAATATTAAACAAAATTTAAAGGCTTTCCAAGACAGGTAGAAAATGTATGTTGTAAAGGGAAAAACTCATAGGGAATTTAAAGTGGGTGATCATGTATTCTTGAAGGTGAAAGCCAACATAAGTTCCTTGAAGTTGAGAAATTGTTCGAAGTTGGTAGCCATATATTGTGGGCCATTTGAAATCCTAAATAGGATTGGACCAATAGATTACATGGTTACACTACCTGCATCTATGATTATTCATAATGCATTCCATATATCATTGCTCAAGAAATATATACATGATGATAATAATGTTATTGATTGGAATGTGATTAAGGTGGAAAAATGAAGCGCTTTTCAAGTGCATCCAATACACATTATGGACCAGAAAATAAAACAACTCCAGAATCAAGCCATAGGGATTATAAAGTTCCAATGGACCTGGTACAGTCATGAGGATGAAACTTGGGAGCATGAAGATACTATGCGATAAGAATACCCACATCATTTGGAAGATTTTGGAAATCTTGTTGATATTATGTAAGATGCACCAAGAACAATGTATAAATAATCGGAGGGGATTGTAATACCCCAAGGCCGATCCCCTGCTGAATTGTAATGATGCTTATAGGTTGGTGAGCCAAGTGCTTATAATTTGGGAGGCTTATGTGTTTATTAGGCCGGAGATACTAGATGTTGAAGGCTAGGGAGATTGATTTTGTGTAGGGAAATACTCACATCATTAATATAATTACATCAATGTGTGTAGACCGACCACAAAAAAAGATTTATGGGGGACTAAGGTCCACTAGGTAGGAAAATGGATGGGGATGAGAGGCTGGGAAAAATGGATAAGCTAGAGAGATTATTTCCAAGGGAACATTATAAGGTATTTCCTAAAATTCTAAGGTTTGAAAAATTAAAACCTTTTATCCTAAGTTCCTTTGGGGGGAGGAACGAAATCCAAGTGGAGAGGAATGAAATTCCAAGAAAGCCAAGTGTCAGCCTGGGAACATGCAAATTT
>ML807792.1:180789-198975 GCA_009831015.1 Picea engelmannii
GGGGGGGGGGGGTGGTTCACTCACCATTCTGGCCATGCTTCCTTCAATGCATGCACTCCGATAGAGGAAATCCATACAACAACCATATTCCTCCATTGTTGACCTCTGCAAGCTTTGAAACCTGCAACCCATGAAGCTAACCAATTTTCTCCTGTGAAGCATAATATAATTGCACCGTGCCTACACCATATCGTTCCCTTATCCAATTTTTTGTTCTGACCCTCATTTTCCCTGGACTGGTCTGGCTTTATTTCATTACCAAATCCCTTACCCAATTTTTCTACTGTTGTAACTATCTGTTTGACTTGGAGCTAGACAAAAGAAGAAGGTTGTTAGGCATGTAGTTTGAAGAGGTGGGTTGTCAGGACCATGGGTAGAAGAAGCAGGTTGTTATGCCTATGAGAAACCCTCTCCAGGGGATAAAGTTTGTTGGGGAAGTGATTTATCCTAGAGGGAGTCTAGCAACAATTACAAAGCTCTAAGAATTCTTGATCTGGCCTATTATTGAAGCCCCTGTATGGGAAGTGGAGAAAATGATGGACTGTTGGAAAGTGAAGGTGTATATTCCCAAGGTGGGAAATGCATGTGGGGAATGAGAGTCTATGAGCTGTGGGAGTCAGTAGGCTCCTGGGAGAGAATCCTTCATGTTCAATTGTGCACCTTCCCGTAGTCTCAACCTAGCCTAGGATTCCCTTTGCCCTGGGTGGAGTTTAGTCGCAACTTGGGGGTGACCCACTATTGATATCTTGGAGCAACGTGATCTAAGGCTGGGAGGTTCATGGAAGGTTTGCATGTAGTCAATGGATTTCTTCATAAAAAGATAAGTACCATTTCTATGTTAATTATGTTATGTAACCTGCACATGTCATGATAATTATCTTCTTTCTTGTATAAGTTGTTTATAGCAGATTGTTGTGATTTTCACATTTAAATTTTGTATATATATAGAATGCATATTATCTATGTAATCATATATATGTACGATGTTCCACAAAGAGCTTGATATGCCATATCCCAGTGGGTCTATGTTTGGGTATGGACAGTTGATTGAGAAAACATAGTCGATTTGTTTGGTAGCATGCCCCGGCCTAAGATGTCGAGGTATGTTACACCTGCACCCTATAAGTATATGAAATACTCTCCTTCATCATCTCTAAACTTATATAGTCTTTATCTTTGTGTCCGATGAACTTGAAAAAATTACAAAATGTATTCTTTGGTACTGTCTCATGCTTCTACATCATGGAACAATTATAGGGATCATTCCCATGTGTCTTGCATATCTTGCACCAAGGTCCTCTTGAATATAAAGGGTTTGGCATATATATTCCTATATACTGCGCAAACAATGGACACTCAGTCTTATGATGACCTTCTGTTCTACACATTCCAGACCAAATATATTCCATCTTTTCCTTACCTTTATTTTGATTTAATTGAAATGTAAGGTTCTTCATATCTGCCCTCATCTCTTGCACATCTAGATATATATGCTTCTACTAATTTTCCTCTAATTTCAAAGCTGGTTGCAGAGCCTCAACTTAGCTCTGGAATTTTTGTTGTCTCAAGGGATAATTCAAGTGTGGCAATAAGGAATTAACAAATAAATGTTTATGCTACATATCAGTAATGGGGAACTTCAACTTACCTTTGAGCCTTTTAAAATTCTTATCAACCTCCCAAACTAATTCTCCTAGATTTTGTTTAATCTCTATCATCTCATTCATAAACTGATCCTCTGAGCTTGGTTTCTTAAATTCATTGATCAATTTCCTTTTCACCTCTATGACAGTCGTAGGCACTCTGGTTGGGTTATTTACTATGAGACCCATGTACCAATCTAATACATGGTCTTTTAATGTAATTTCTAATAGTACAACCTTCATATCTTTGTCTGTAATGTTCTTGGTTTCCAAAATCTTTTCAATGATGAGAATATGAGTTTCTCAGTCCTCAAACCCTTCTCCATGGAACTTAGGTAACCTAATAGTGGGATCTTGATCTTCCATTGTGAATTTTTTTTTCTACCACCTCCACGTGGTGTATATACTTGAATTATACTTGCTTAATTACGTCCACTTGAATTAGAGCCTCATCCAAAAATTCTTATATCTCTAATCATTTGTTGGTTATCCTATATTTCTTCTTCAGTTATCTTAGTCACACATGGGATTGTGGGTTCCACACTAATTTGGATCTGGAATGGAGATCCTTCTTCTACACTGGACCCATGACCTCTAGTTTTCCTCTCATATGTGGTGCACAAGATATCCTCAATATTCCCTGTGGTGTGAGTATCCTCTACCTCTTCCTCATCACTTTCCAAGCCCTCTCGCTTAGCTACTTCCCTCTTCTTACTATTCATCTTATATTGGTAGGGACGTCTATTTCACATCACACACACTTTCCTTATTATTTCCCTGGTATGTTCATCATCCATGATGATGGGTTTCATTTCTTCCTTCTTTTGGCCTCTCTCCAGATCCTTCTCCATATCTCATATCCACTAGTGCTTCCCCCAAATCCCCCATGCGTGCAGAGTGATCTAGTTTTTTGATTTCATGATCATCACACCTTTATCATGAACTATATATTGATCGACAAGTAAAGTGACATGATGTACCTTATTCTCGATCCCTCCAAGAAATATTTATTTGAAACAATATATGACTTCACTGTATCTACTGCAAATTCATTAATAAACTCTACAATGATATTGTCTAAGCATAAATCTATTGCACGTGTGAATTTATTATTAACCCTTTCCAATTGCGCAATGTTCTGAGCATTCCACTCTACTATTTTAATCTGATTTGTGGGATGAGTATCATTCAAACTCAATATCCATTATTGCAATATCTCCAGAAAATAGCAGAAAAATGCTTCATGTAAATCAGTAAACACATACCTCTGCAGATACTCGAACGGTGTAATTTTGGAACTTTTGTTATCTTTCTGTGTGAACTCTAGTTTCTTTGTCTCCAACCATCTTTCAATATCTTTATTCATAGGATTCCATGGCCTGGACATCCATTTTTACCACTGCATATTCTTTTTCAAACCCCTCCCAGGATGTTCTTATGAGTTCTAGCTAGCAATGGAACCATTTTTTGGATGTATGGGTTGATTCAGGTTCTACCTTACTTGTCCAACAAAAAAAATTTCATCATAGGCCCTTCTGGTAAACCAGAAGGCTACATCATGAAAAGAGTGCACAACATAGTCTCACTCAATATGGTTGTTGGACTTATGGACTGACTCGATTTATACCTTAGTTCTCCAAGAAAATCTTATCACCATCAGCCCTTCTAGTAAACCAGAAGGCTACACTGCGCACAAAGTGTACAACGTAGTCTCAACTGATATGGTTTATGGGAGAATATAGGACACATGTGTCTTCAGTCATGTAAGGGATTGGGGAATATTATTTTCTTACTTCTATTTATACTCAACCATGCACCCTCATTAAGTCCTTGTTTTTCCTTATTGGGTACAAATATGACCAATGTATCTATTGGAATTAATTCCACTTGAAGCAAGGGTGGAGTGTGTGAGAGTACACCAATAAGTTTATAAATAAATACTTTTTTTGGGGGAATATCCCCCAAGAACATAGATTTTTTCCTTAAGTAAACAGGTGGCCTCCACAGTCATTGAAGGAATCAAGAGATTCTGTTTAAATCAATGACCATTAATGAGGCCTATCTATAGGAAAAATATATAGAGATGGATAAGAAGAAAGGAAAACCAAATAAATCTAATATTATCGACCAACAAGGAACTTCCAAGGAGGGAAAGAAGAAGTGGAAAGGAAATTGAAAGAAGAAAAATAGGAACTTCACATTAGTGAAAGGATCCAAGAAACCACTATAGCCATTGTAATATTGATGGTAATACTAAAGATATGTGTTGGAATATATATTTAGATATGAATCCAAAGAACTAAAAAAAGGAAGACAATAAGAAGAACATGCTACCCATGGATTTGGGTAACTATATAGAGATAATATGATATGAAGACAAGAAGATCATTCACACTACAATGAAGAAGTAGGTAAACCTGAGTAGCCTCCATCCCCAGGAAGAGAAGGACATGACCAAACTCTTCCATGTCAAGATATAATTATATAAGACAAATGTGGATACTCTCTTTGAATTCCATTTGTAGTCCAACCTCATATCAGAGGATTTAACGAGTAATATCAAATTGGAAGTTCATATCCACCATTTCTCATACCCATTGGGATGGGTAAATAAGGATTTATAACTTGGAGTCAATAAGTTGTGTAAGATTATATTTTCCATTAGTGAAAAATACATTGAATATGTGGATTTTGATGTGGTAGCACGTTATGTGTGTGGTGCAAAGTTTGGAAGATCATACATGTACATCAAAGATGAAACATTCATGAGGAGAGCAAACAACTAATGGCCAATATTGTATGGGAAATCCAAATTCAATATTAATGTAGAAAAAGGTAAATCCAAGATCTCTTTGTTACATGAAAACCAAGCCAAGAAACAAGTTAGGTTAAGTAGGAGGTTTGTGTTGGGTTGTTATATTCTTTACAGTGATAGGACAATCATCTGACTATCTAGTCAAGGTGGATCGACTAGGTAATGGGTTGAATGATGAGTTAAGTCAATTCGATGGTTAATTTGATTCCATAATGATCAATTAGAGAAAAAGTGGAAGTGATAAATAGGAATTCAAAATTTTAGCCGATAGGAGGTATATAGGATATCGAGTGGAACTCGACTGAAGTTCGACTAGTAAACTGACTGAAGTTGACTATAATAGAATCCCGAGATTCACACTATTTGTAGCCAATCATTTTCACATATCTATAACTTTTATTGGGCACCATGATTTAGTGTTTTTCATGTCATAAATCCTATAAATAAGGCATGTTATAATTATATTAAGTTGATGTTCATGCTAATCTTTAGCATAAGGTTATTTTTCATGTCAATGGTTGTTCTTGTGTAAAGAAAGAGCATATGAAGAGGATTGTTTCTTAGGTGTAGACAAATTCTAGTCGTGAAACTATTTATTCAATGAATGAATAAGAAAAAAAGGAGCAAGATGCTCAAGGAATGTTCATTTTTCCAGTTTTTGGTTTATAGGGTAAAATATCCATGTATTGTGCATGACTGTCATTTCAATTTTTCTTAAATATATCTTAGCTTTCCTGGTTGGTTTAGTGTGAGTATTTATTTCTCATTGTCTAGTATTGTAGCTTAGATGTTTCTTTGTATGAGTCATATCGGAGAAAGGGTTGAGAAAATATTGGATCTGAGCTAAACCTAGTTTCAGAGGAAGTTGTAAGTCTTAGATATTTAAAGTTGTGCTTGAAATAATGGCAAGCAGTTCAAGAAAAGAGATCCAAAAATTCAATGGTTGGAATTTTGAGATTTTGAAGCCTAACATTGAAGACCTATCTGTATATTGAGAATACTGAGTAGTGGTATCCCCATGAACCATTCTGACAAGTATATTAAGGGAAGAATGGGAGAAAATCAAAAGAAAGGAAAGGAGTATGATTCGACCTTTTCTTGGAGATTCAATATTGTTGAATGTATTGGGTGAAGAATCAGAAAAGAAACCATTGGTCAAGTTGGGGATCTTGTACTCGTCAAAATCCCTGGTAAACAAGTTTTTCCTACAAAATAAAATGTATCTTCTAAGGATGAGTGAAGAGATCTTGGTAATAGAGCATATAAATTCATTCAATATTGTAATAAGTCAGTTATTATTTGCATATATTAAAATCAGTAAGGATGGGAAATGTATTAGCCTATTATGTTATTTTACATACTCCTGGGATATCTTAGTCATGTATATAGGGAGTAATTCACTACAAGGAAAACACCTTGCAGTGAAGGTTTTTGTGGAGGTTTTTACTGTTACAAGATTTTCAAAAAGTTTCAAAAAAACCTCCATTATTTGAAGCAGAGGTTTTAATGGATGTTCCATATAAATAAAAAACTTTTGGTGGGAAGAGGCTGTATCAAAGGTTTTTTCTTCAACACTTTTATGGTCAAAATGCACTGGTGATCTCTTAACCAACCTACCCTAGTGCGTTCATACAAGACAAACAAATCAGTGTGCTTATAATTATTACGCACTAATTTTTCCTTTTTTGTTTTATGCAAAGAATCAATGCTCTTATAGTTTCTATGCATTGGCTCTCTCTTGTTTTCATATGGAGCATTGATGCTTTTTATTTTCTGTATGTATGGGTGCGTTTAAATTGGCATGTTCCCCAGTGCATTTAATTTAGCTTGCGCCCTGGTGCATTTAACATAGTGTGTGCCCCGGTGCTTGTATAATTAGTATGTATAGGTTCCTGTATTACTATGTGCATCGAAGGGTAGTGAAATTTTGAATATTTGAGGTGAGATGTCGATGCAATTATGCCAAAGGAACTGGTATGTACATTATATTTAGAGCCCTAGTGTGTACACTAAATTTAAACACTAGTGTGTACATTATATTTAGAGCACCGATTCATATTTTAAACATGGGAAATGTAAAATTTTGAAATGATATGTATTATTGTACGTTATGTCATTTATGGAATGATGCTTTTTATCAATAGTTCACATTGGTGTGTTTGTATAATTAATGGGAACCGGCTCATATAAAACATCAAAACACACCGCTTTTTATATTATAGTACACACCATCTAGTGATCTCATTAGAATACAATGCATTGATATGTATATATTTTAATTAATTGTTTTTCTATGAATTTTCAATTAATCATCTCAAAATCAAATATTTTTATATAATATTTTTTTATATTTTTGTTATTTCATTTTGATATAATGATCGCATTACTGTATTATCCAACGAATTACACCTCTGTTATTTGTAACATTGTAAATCATCCACATATTAATTATTCAACAACACAACATTTTACAACATTTGACAATGCAATAAAAAAAAATCCATTTTATTATATATGAATAAGAGACTCACTGTCATACAAAAAGGGATAACATAAATGTCCAAAATCATCAAATTGCAACTAACATGTAATTTTTACACTTACTGGTAACATGTCCTCATGCAATTGGGACAATATGTCGAGTACATTAAATAAAATCCCTAATTTTTGGAGACAAATATTTCAAAACATACAACTTGTAGTAACATTCAATTATATTGATTTTCATTCATCGCTTGAGCTATTTTCATCGCTTGATCTACATGCATACCTCATTTCTTCATAATTTGTAGGTGATATTGTACTTTGGTTATTTAACCTAGTGTTTTCTGGATTGACTTGTTTTTTATTTTTTTCCTCTCCATCTTTGATCTACAAACATATAAATAAAGTGTACATGATCGCCTAAATAAAAAAAACATACCTTAGCATCAAATCGTTCATAAAATACCATACACATTATTTCGAAGCCATGCTTCATGCCTTCTCTCAAAATATCTTCTATTGGTTGTATTACATACTTTGTTTCCTGCATGTTTAATACACCATTACAAAGCAAAGTTGATATAATTAATATAAAGGTTTCTTGTTGTTTGATTAATTATAAAACAGGGGAAGTTCAACAACAAACCTACTTACAAATTGTTCAATTAAACCTTCATACTTCAACATATACTCACAATCCATACTTTACCCACTGTCTATCAATTCATGGCTTGGTTGCTCTTTGTATGTTAGTACTTATTAGAAGACATCCATGGACAAGTTTAAATTAATTATTTAAATATAAAGATCACAAAAAACATGAAATATAAATTAAGGAATTTTTTTACGATCAACCCTTTTATTCCTCATCATCATATCCTATGTGTTGACTAGTTTCAATTTTTATTTTATTTTCTACAATAAAACAATTAAAAATTAGTATTTCATGCGATAATTAAATTCAATGTAAAAAAAAAGAATAAATGAATGATTACATACCTACTAGCATGTATTGGTTTTTCCCTCAATTGTCCCTTGGAATTTTCAAAATCTCGCTAAAAAATGTAAAATCTAGGAATCATCATATATAAAAATTATGTAATTTTTTACAAAATATGATACCGATGCATATAACAAATTTGTACACAATGGTGCATCAACCATATGTATATGTACTGAGGCATCAACCATATTTATACGGATATGACAACAATGATGTTATGAAATTGAAAATGTTTTACAAATTGTTGTATTACGTTGGTGCTTTATGAATTATTAAATGCACCACTTCCTAAGTACTGTTTATTATGCATCGTCGACCTCTGATAAATTTAAAACATGGTGATTTCCATATTAAAAACTGCATTATTTCCATTTTAATCTCAATGGTGATCTTTATAAGAAAATGTGCCCCGATGCTTATTTATGTACAATGCACACTACCAACCATGAAAATGTTTTTTAAAAATATTACTTCTAATTTAAATTAAGTGGTGTTGTTGACATGAAAATATTCATTGGTGCTTTGCCTATGTATATGATGCACCACTAATCACGAAGAGTTTGTAAAAAAAAATGTCAATGACAAGCCGATTTGGGATATAATGCAATTAGTGGTTCCATTACAATGGATAGGAATCACCCCATATATAAATAAACAGACCCTATAAAAATATTCTTAAGAAAAAAATTCTCCTTGTGTAATATAGAAAATGAAAGAAAAAAAAAAGTGAGGAAATTAGGGCTTCCAATATAGAAGGTAACTATGACACCCTTTTTTTGTTTGAGAATGCGTTGATTTTTTTTTTAATTAAATAGGGAAAATATTAAGATGATTAATAGAATGAAATCATATACTTGAAATTTATCCTCTATAGATTTTTATGTGACCTATGGTAATCCCTTTCAAATTTGTCTCGAAAAAAAATCCACCCACTCCAAAGTCTTTGCTACTGAATCTTTCTTGAACAAATCTCCCCTCTAAATTTTGGCAAAATAATGTAAGAACGAAAAGGGTATTCATTTATCATAAAAACTGAAATTACCGCTCATTTTTCATTGTATATTTTGACACATTAATGATAAACGCACACATTGTTCTTTTTCATAACTTGCTTTTTTGGTGCACTATATAGTGAGTAGTGCATTGATGTGGTCTGTACATATAACACACCGACTCATTTTTTTGTA
Organism: Picea engelmannii; assembly: GCA_009831015.1. Lineage (NCBI taxonomy): Eukaryota > Viridiplantae > Streptophyta > Pinopsida > Pinales > Pinaceae > Picea > Picea engelmannii. The sequence continues at coordinate 189,922 of ML807792.1, forward strand.
ATAAATTTCAATGCATCGATATTAAGTGCATGTTATTTTTCTAACTTGATTCAATTAGTGTGCTATATAGTTTGTACCACAATGGTGTGGTATGTAATTACTTACACACTGAAAAACAATTTAATTTTCAAAATGCAAATGCAAACATCCGCATTTAAATTTTGTGGAGGTTTTCCTTTGTGTAGGAAATAATGGATGTTAGCCTTTGGTGCTTCTTGTAATTTAAAGAATAGGTGTTTTTTTTTATAACAATGCACTGGGGCTTCCTTATATGATTAAACAAACCATTAATTTATAAAATTTATTCAAAATTATTTTTGAAATTAGATTGTTCTATCCTTCCCAAGATGACAATTTACGCTCAAATGCAGGAAAAATGAATTATAATATAAAATGGTCAATTCCTCGGATTCCATCTCATTCCATATTGTTTCAAGTCCTTTAAGTTCTCTCATTGTCGATTGCAGTATGTCTATATTTTATTTATAATTCATTTATGTCATTGAATTTATGTTATGTATGCAAGTGTAGTTAAATAATTGTTCATTGAATTTTGTAGGATCAAGATTCAAGATTGAATTCGGATGTGCAAAATAGTCTAGTAGTCCCAAAATTATGCAAGCTCTTGTCAAGATAAGATACTGCAAGTAGATATTTGATGGAAATAGAGAGCTACTTTATCCCACTAATTGTAACATGCCATCTTCTAGAAACCAACATGCGTCAATAGTATTACATCGTGAATTCAATATCCTTAATAATAACTAATGTAAATGTATTTCTTAATTCGACATTTGTTTTATAAAGTTGTTGGTTGCATGTTTATTATTGGGAAACATTTTTCCGTTATTCTAATAAATGTTTGGTATAATGCTTGAACCTATTAAATGTATTGTGTTGCTAATATTATCGATGTGATGTTCAATATTTTTACAATTAGGATTTTGATGATGAGTGACCTGTACACTATCTACCTTTGCAATCCACTATGATTTGAAGTCACAAGCTTGTTGTTAAATGAGCAAAACTCATAGAGGAGGAATACAGATAATGGTTGAATCATTCACCTATTCAATCTGCACTACGTCCTAATTCATCAATTAAAAACCTCTATACTAACACTAGTTCTTCAAATCTTTGGGATGAAGTAAATGATACAGAATTTGGTATCAATTATTTCTTACGAGATACCTAATCCATGGAGGGAATGTTGTTACATGCATTCCAACAAAATGAACTAGGGGATGATGTTGATGTTGTAGATGTAACCTTCTTCCAAATCCCGAAATATTCTTCCACTACCCCTCTCTTTGGTTTATAGGGCTCAAGGTCTAACCAACTAGGGACAACAATGTTACTGTACAACTTGAAATCAATGTATGGTATGTCATATGCATGTTTCTTGGCACTTTTGAGGTAATTAACCATTAAGTCATCTAATTGTTTAAGGAATCTTGTCACATAATGAAGAAAGAAAATGGTTGATTTTATTCATGCTTAATGGAACTGTACATTTATATTTCTCACTATTATCAAGTTAATCAAAGTTAGGGTACTTCCAAGAGATAATTTATCACCCTGTAACATCCTTCTCTTGCACGCACCTGATGTGACTTATTCTTTGAGGACACTTGCATGCAAGTGGTCCAATTCATTTTATGATTGATTGCTTTGCTTGTATATTTTGATGATGATGTTGTGGATATGATGATATGTTAGTTGATTATATATGTATTGAAAGGTGCTATTGACTAGTTTCTCTTGAGTATGCAGGACACTTGACAGATTGGGGATGCCAGTGGCATCAGTGGACCTCCTTGGACTCTGGATCGACTCAAGGAGTGGACTGTATATGGTTTGAGTATTTTTGTTATTGCATATGTGACATATGAATGGGTATATTATGATGTTGTTTATGGATCATTGACATGTTTCATTGATGGATGTCGGCTGACAATTTCTTGCTAATAAAACTCACATTGACATGTTTCATTAACAATGTTGGCTGACAACCATATATATTGAGGGATAGGTGTGGCAGCAGCCCTACGATATCCTACTAGCACTCCCTCCATGGCTTGAACTGTAGGTTAACGATTACCTATTTCGAGAGATCCACGATGCTGTGAGGGAAGACTGAGACAATCTCTCATGAATATTCTAAGGGGCATGCAATAAGGTAGGGTCCTTATTCCTTAGAGGCCCTTAGTCTTCCACAATGCCGCTTGATGGAGTATTGACTCCAAGGGTTGGACATCTACCAAAATGAGTCAAAAAAAGAGTGACACCTTTGGAGCACGTAGTTCATCCTGAAGGGGACATCACATAAATGAAACATGAATAAAGGCAAGTGGCACCCTTGGAGCATGTAATGCATATTGAAGGGCATGTCATGATTTTTAAACACAGGTGAGTCAATGAACCTAGGTTCCTAGAAAGAAATAACTTACCTTGACATGGTCAGCCCTAAAATAATTATGTATGAGAAAATTTATTAATTATAATTTTTCCCTTAAAAATTTGCTAATCCTAGTTGAAATTAAAGCCTAGGTCTAAGTAGGTTATGAGGACTAAAAATTGATTAAGCAATTAATAAATGGGGGATGAAGAAAAAAAATTCAAATTTAGGATTTAAAGGAGAAATGAATTATCTAAAAAAATTATTTACTAATATGTGCAAAGACCTAATAATTTGGAACTTAGAAAGAAAAGGGAAATTAAATGCAAAAGGAATGTGGAACATAGAAATGAATCTAGTTTAGAGAACTTTCCTAATTAGAACTCATCTAAGCTTTAATAAAGACATCATTAAGGGAAATTGAGGGAATACAGAGACAACAAGGAGAGTTTTTAGGAACGCTTTTAGGTGGGTGAGGAAAATTGACAAATTAATTTATTGGTGAGGTCTCAATGGTTAGCAAGCAAGATCTGGATGGATCGCAAACACAAGAAAACCACTTCAGATTCTTCGCATTGGGTTACGGTACGCCTTTAAAATTTTCAATTATTATTTAGTTAGAAATTGTACATAGATTCATGTGTTGCTGCAATGGTATTGGATGCCTATTATGGTTGGAAATATCACTTGAGGTGGTTAGATGAGATTAAATTTTGACAGATTGGTTTTCTTTTCTATCTCTGCACCTTGGTTATTTTTCTACGCGCCTTGGAAAATTTTTATCTCTGCACCTTGGTTATTTTTGTATGCGCCTTGGACAATTTTTATCTCTGCGCCTTGGATTTTTTTTTATATATCTTTGCACCCTGGATTTTATTATCTTTGCGTTTGTATGCTCCGGATTTTATTATCTTTGCGTTTGTATGCTCCTCTCTTTGTGTTTTCTCCATTCTTAGCGAGGCCTTTGGAATAGCCTCTTTTTGTGTTTTTCCCATGGTGCAACGCAATGACGATCCAAACAATTACCTTTTTCTTGGCCTTCAACTTTTAACCTAGAGATGTTTGCGTTTTTCATTTCCCTTGTGTTCTTACTCATCTTGATTTCATGGTTGCCCAACAAGCAAAGAGGCTTGGCGTTTGTATTCCAACTGTTCACACATAGTCATAAAATCATTTTGGCCCATCAAATTATTTCCTTCTAAGGCGATTTTTCATGTGTCTACATAGCGAAATCGAACCCCATGACATAGCGATTGCAAAATTTTGCCCGCCCCCTTGGCAGTATTAGATCTCTGTGAATTTATTATTACCTTCGGTGTAATTTCTTCGGTTCTCGTCATTGATGGTTGTTTGCTTTTTTTATTGTGATTTTGGTGAAGGTTTCCCTTTGCATTTGTGATTGCGGTCACTTCTTACTCGATTATCAAGGTACATTTTACCTCTGTTTGTCCTTTAATTTTCCCAGAAATTCATCACTGTAACCTGCACTTGCTGGATTGTAAACCGTTTCTTTCACCTCAGCATTTCACATCCCAGAAAGTCCGCAGTTACTAGTAGTTTTTCAAAAAAAAATCATGCTTAAACTTTTTCCCAACGACTCCCTGCTTGTCCAATGAACGCACCCTCACTGCGCATCGATTTTCACTCCACTTCACTCAACAAATTTGAGGGTGCAAGATCCCTGCGTGTTGACCCGTCTCTTCCAAGATTTGGACTCATTACCTCTGTGTTTGCTTTCCCAGTCTACCTGCAATCCATTCTTGAGGTCGGTGAGTGGCTTGGGCTTTCACCCAACCTTCTGAAACCTTTTTTTTCTGCAAAGAAAATGGTGCTTCCACCCAGAGTCTTGGGGTGTCTTCCCAGTGCTCTAAAAATTCCTCTCTCAGTGCATTTTCGTGATTCCACCTTGCGTTTGGGGGTGTCACCTACCAGTGAATTACCTCTCCATACCTCAACAAATCGTGGCCTCAATATCTGCGTTCCACATGCTTTCTCCTTCAATGATTTTCAAGCATTTTTGCCAGGAATTTTCGTGATAATTTTGCCCAGCGTGATTGGAGTTCGATGTCAGTGTTTTTCCTGCGCCTTAATGGTTAGCATTATGCCATGGGGTATATTTCACGAATTTTGTGCTAATTAATGGTCTAAAATGACGTCTCTACGTGTTTCCATGGCTTGTATCTAAGAGATTTTTTTTAAGAACAAGAATTCTTGCTTCCTTGATGCTATTCCTTTACTTAGGTTTGTAGCCTTCTATTTGAATGATTGCTTATTAAGTATTTGTATTAATTAATTTAAGATTTGGGCTATACCCCATTTATCACTATTTGTGAGAAGATGTGTTGCTAGATAATTGATTTTTTTTTTAAAAGCGCTTATTTTTCCCATATTAAGATGATGTTCATATTGTATTCAACTCTTAGGAACTTAGGATTGAAATCCAACAATTAAAGTGTAATCATTTTTTGTTAAATTGTACTTGTGACTTATGGTTATAGTGGTATTAAACCACCTCTCCTAATTCATAATTTAGACAATGTCGAGACAAGAAATAATGGAATACATAATAGGTGTTTAGAATCTTAACTATCCTCAAATTTCCATCTACTTGATTTTACCGTAGACCTTTTTGTGCACCATGTTAAAAGTGTCTTTAAAATGGATAATGAATGGAGAAATTGGACCCATGGATATGTAGCCCTTGGTTTAAATTGATTGATTAAGTGTTATGTTTTCTTGCACCATGATTTAAGGCGATTTATTATTGGTTGTGTTTAGACTTCTTGCACACTAGGAATTTTTTTATAGTGAATGATTGTTAGACCTTAGATATCCTTGTGGCATAAATTAATAATGTACTCTTGCGCCTAAATTTAAGATGATGTGAATTTAAGTAGGTGATTAATTAAGTACTTAGATTACTCGTTGTTACTAGGAAAATCTCTCTATGGCTAGGGTGAACCACAACAGACAAGTATGACTACCGAAATCAACTCAATTCCAACGTATGCTATATAAACCAATGTGCAAGCAAGGTAAGAAAGAGGCCGACCTCGTCCAAACGTTTTATGATGTCCATCGTTGAGCACTTCGACCCAAAGCTTTATACCTTCAACAAGTTCTCAACAAACAAGCATAACAAGCATATAGTGATAATATAAAAGGTTAGCACATTAGATAGCATAATCCATTAATATACAAAACAAACATGCCCATGGATAACAATTCATATATTTCCAAGATATCAATTGGATGAGAAATGAGTATTTATATTAATAAATGATCAACAGAAGAGAAAACATTATAGACTTTCGTGTCGGCATGGTTCAAAACCAAGAAACCGAGTTCCTTCCAACTGGGCATCCACCACTTCAATCCTCCACCAAAGGCAAGCTCATATAAGGGAGACAAAGAGGTTCTCCATCAATAAGGGAAGATATTTGGGGCTGAACACTGTGTTCAGAATTAAAGGACAAAGGGATGCAAACTCAATAATGAAGTAATAATTTCTCCAGAGTAACTTTGCTCTCAAAGTTGAATTCTCTCTCTTTTTTCCATAGCTCGGAATTGGCTTCTTTATAGCCTTCAAAATGCAACTGACGGGCTGAGTTAGAACGTTTCTAGAATATGGAAGGACAAGGATCAGATATCTCCTGTCGTGACATGGAAACCTGACATTAAATTTTGATTTTCTGGCACAAATCCTGATGTACGCGGGATGTAATGGAGAAACCCGTGTATACGCATGTTGCATAACTTGTAAGGTGTGTACAAGTGGAAAAATATTTATATTTGTCTCTAGATTCATCAATCAGGGAAAGTAAGTCTGCATAGGGAAATGGAGTAAGGCCCTCTCTGCAAGATTGCATAGGGTGAGGCAAATCTTGCTCTAACAGATGCCCCCTAATGCGTGAGGTCAGAGGAGAATCTGTTAAATGATTTTAGAGTTTGGCTTCCTGCACTTATCGATTTTTATGATGGTTAGATATTAGACTTTTGCGCAAATAAAAAGTAATGGATGTATTTACCTTATGTCGACGATTAACTTGATTCATATTAGAGTTCTTTCATTTATGATTTCCCTATGATTGGATTATTTGCGCTCATGATCAATAAGTGAATATGCTAGTCTAGTAAATGGATCATGTGCGTACCTTGATAATGATATTGATTATTTGTAATTTGATGATTGATTTAATCACATGCCTAGAAGTTAAGTATATATTTGTTGCACCATAAAAATTAAATAAGTAGATTATTGCACCTCGGATTATGTTGCTACTAGATGGATTTAGTATTTGAGTTCTCTTGCGCCATGGAATTTTATGTTACATGTGTTGGTTTATTAGAATGTTGTTGTTCCTAGATGATCGTTGATGATTTTATTTACCTTAGTTGGCTTGGACTTGATTGGGTTGGGTGGGATGTAGACACCTCATTGTTCCTCAGAACAGTCGCCAGCCTTGAGCCCTTAAATGGTTAAAATTAATTGGAACCTGGGCTTGAGCGTTGCTTATGTGTCCTGGAGGTCCTAACCTTGCAGGGTAGGTTGGGAGGGTAGTATATTATGTGTTTCTTATGATTATATTTACGATCCTTGTGATTCGTTATGTTATCGTATAATTTCTTAGTGATATCTAATGATGTTCCTTATGTGATGCATTGAATGTTTAAGAATTGTATTGTTATGCGTTGTTGTTAATGGTAGAATGCAATGATGTTGGGATGATGTTAATTAATATGATAATACATTTATGTGCATGTCATGGTTCGTGGTGACGAGGTGTCGACAATGTGTCATATTGGATTATTTATTCATTATTATTGTTTCGTTAATTTATGTGATTGATGTGTCAACAATGTTGACTAATTGTTATGATGTTTTAATTTTCTTAACACAAAGTTAAAAAGAAAAAACAATTGACATGTTGTACGTCGCTTGGTTGTTGTAAAAGCGGGGTTGTTACATATGGTATCAGAGTGGGTTTGACCCGTGACTTGGGATCATTACGCCTTCCATGGTGAAAACACTTGATTATAATTTATCACTAATTAAATTGATTTGTATTCGTGCAAGCAATCATGGTTAGAGGACGTTGCGGAGGAATATAATGTGGTGCTAGGGGAGGAGGCGCGTGGCCTCCATTAGCATTCACGCCCAAGGGGTCTAACCCCCAAGGAGAAGAACAAGGCGTAGGATAAGAACATATAGCTTTGGGGGATGTGGTTGGGTTGATGAGGTCCTTTCATAGGATGTTAGAGGGCTTGATTATCCATTTGGATAGAGATGAGACCAGGGCACTGGTACCCACTAAGGGTCCACTGTGCGTTGTAGTCAATACTGGTATCATTCATAGAGAACTTGAGAAGGTCAAGTTTCTTGATTTCTTTGGTGCCACGGATGACACAACCACCAGGGCATGGATGGAGAATATGGCGATGTTATTTTCACTTCACGACTATACCTCCAACATGAAGGTATGCATGGCGGTATTTCAACTGAAGGGGATCACTCTTCTATGGTGGAATATGCTTCTGCTGCATTTGAACATGGCCGTCGTGTAAGTTTTAAACCTGTGAAGTAAAGCAATGCATATAGATTCTTAAGCAATACATAAATTAATCAATGGCTCATACACAGAGTACACAGAGATTTTTACCGGAAACCCTCAACCGGGAAAACCTTTCTTATTTTCATTATCTCGAATTTCACCATTTGCCATACAATATATACAATGTTTTTAGGTATTCTGTAGATACCAAAACCCTAATCCCTTAATCCGGGATTAATTTACAAATCAACTAAAAATAGCAAAATCCGCTAACAATAGCAAAAACCGCCCCAAAAAAAAATTTCGGGGTGTTGCCCCGAACGCTGCACGTAACCAGGGGGGGGCATACCTGCCCCCCCCTGGGACCCCATTAGGAAAGCGCCCGACACACATGATAGAGCCCTAGGTGAAGGGATCGTCAGATGCAGTTGTCGTATCTAACACACCCACACACACACACATGCAAAGAATATAACACATACCCAACATTCTCCCACTTGTTGTTTTCTTTGCATCCAGGGGTCCAGGGGATTATATAGTCAACAATCCAGGGAAACAATGCCAATTGTTACTCTACACCAAGAGAAATTTTCTGTGCTCACAGACTTTGTCAATGAATCTGCAGAATTCTTCAAAGTGTCAACCTTTTCCAGCAACACCTTCTTTTCCTCAACCGTGTCTCTCAGAAAGTGATACTGAACATCAATATGATTTGTCTTCGAATGATAAGCTGGGTTCTTTGCCAGGAATATTTCACTCTGACTGTCACAGTCTAATCTCACTGCTTGTTGTAACAACCCAATACCTGAACACAATCTTTGTAACCATACTGCTTCCTTGTTTGCATGAGTGGCTGCCATGTATTCAGCTTCTGTAGTTGAGAGTGCCACTACAACCTGTCTTTTGCTCATCCAACTGATTGCTCCTCCAAATAGGTTAAACAAATACCCACTTGTATATATTTTGCGATCCAAATCTCCAGCCCAGTCTGCATCAACAAAGCCATGTATGTCCACCACTCTGTCCAATCCCAGTCTTCCTTGGTAGCACAATCCATAACTGGTGGTGCCACGAAGATACCTGAAGACCCTCTTTACTGCTGTC